>VDFB02383783.1:0-15594 GCA_007258455.2 Sequoia sempervirens | reverse complement strand
TATCTATTTGTCGAGTCAAAGTCCATCACACTAAGTACAACGCCATCCTAGTCATTTATACCTTGATGCATCGTGCTTAGGCGTGTTATCAAACATAAAGTAAGTGACCCTTTGAAAATCCCAATCCTTGATAAGCAAATCATCATCATTTATCATCATCATCATCCATCATCATCATCTCTAATAAAGTCTCGACCAATCATGGACTTGTTGGATCCTCTTATCATCATCTCATTCCCGCACTAACATCATGCATCCGTCATGCATCCATCATGCATCCATCCTGCATCTGCAAAACCATCAATATACTGCATACCACATATCATTCATATCATAAATCATAGGAAACTTTGATCATTTCACATGCATTGCATAATCATCATCATAATATAGATCTGTTAGTCTAAGCATCTCATAAATCATCCATTGCATAATCACAACATATCACATCATCAAACTCATCCATCTCATATCATATCATAATTTAAGTTGTTTAGGATAATATAGATTTGTTATTCTAAGCATCTTAAAATCGTCTCATTTGCATCATCATCCATTACCATCCATTTTGAACCTCTTTATCATGAGATCGACCCTCAAATCGAATCTTTTCGCTCAATCTCTCGAGGGGGCAATGTACCAGTGTACCTCTTTCCACTGGGGCATCCGAAAAATCAGAATTTTTTTGATTTTGATCGCGGCAAGTTTATTCTTTGAACCAACGTAACAAGTACATTGCTTCAAAGAGGGGCAAAATGTAGACATGCAAAATTTACATTCTGCATTTGACCAAGTCCATTCATCAACTGAACTAGATGTTGCATTAGGTCCATTCATCACCTTTAATCCATTCATTAAATAATCTCATTTATCAAATAAACATTATCATTCAACCTTCATTTTGCATCATCCATTTAATTAAATAAATCAGGACTTCATTTAAATCAAATCCTAAATCATATTCCATCATTTTCTGATTTAAATAAATCAATTATCAAAGTCTTGAAAGTCAAATCATCTAATCAGCATTAAATCAGCATAATCATCATCTAATCGATTAATGCTAATCCCATCCCACTTGCATTATCTAGATCTAGCCACTTGCACAATAAATCAATTTTATTGATTTATTAAAACACTCATTTTCCCTCAACATGACAAGTCAAACATGGCATTTATTGCTCTTTTTTCTTATCCCCCTCTCAAAATTTATTGCAAATTTGAATTTGAAATTTCCCCCTCTTGGGCACTCTTCCCAAATCTTGCACAACCATTGACCACTCACCATTTGACAAGTGTCCTTCTCTCATTGGCAGAATCTTAGTCCCACATTGGTCCCTCTTCAACATTTAGCATTTTGAAAATCTATAAAATAGGGCCTTCATTCTCATTCAAGGATCCAAAATTTTAGGCAAGGTTACTCTCTTCATTTGAGATTTGATCTTGTTCATCATCACTCCACCATCTCCATTTGCATTTTATCATTTGAGCTTTGATCAAGGATTGGGAAAGGGTCACTAGCACATGTGACACCAATCCAACTATGGAATAGGTAGCTTGCTTTTGTTTTCATCATGCTTTAGTCTTTTTATCATCATTTGTGGCATTTTGAAAGCATTTGCAATGTATTTCATAGAGGTATTTTGATAGAGTTTGCAAGGCACTAACCCTTTGTTTGAAGTATAGTTGTTTGCAGATTTTAAAAGGATGCCTACATGGACATATTCACATGTTAAGTTTACTTTGGTCCTAAGATTCTTTCTAGAAGGTGTTAGTTGTCATTAGTTGTTATCTTATCTTTTGATTTGTTTCACGTGTGACCTAGGTAAGTGTGCTAAGTTGTCTCATTTCATATGATTAAGACACTTTTAATAATCCTATGACATCTTGTATCTCACCTTGGGTATTTAACCAAAGGGTCTCTGCTACATTGTGCATTGATTCCTTTTACATTCAATGATAGGAATACAATTTATTCTTGTCATATTGATATTTTGAGTATTTTGTGCTTTCCATAGGCCTTTAGATATTGGGTGGCTATCTGATGTAGAGCATGGATTCACTTCACTCAACTAAAGGCATATTTCTCAACAATTGATTGTCCAACTTTCAAATTTCAAGGTTCTTCTTCCTAACTGTCTCCAATTAGGAACAATGTCCACTCAAGGCCACAAACCCATAACAAGGTACTAATGCTTCAAAGTATTTACCCAAAAATTGAAATACCATACACAAGTTCACATGTCCTAGTAATTCCAAGGGAACCACACAAAGAATTAAGAACTCCATCCTATGGTCTCCCATTCACAATTTGTCTTGAATCCTAGTAGTTTTTCCCATAAGACTGTCATAAATATCTTTTGATGCAGACCAGATCTAAAGACTATAAAAGGATTTTTGGATAACCATTTTCATATTTCTAAAACATATCAAAAAATTAGCATAGGTTTTTTTGGATCAAACCTCCCAAAACTTGATTGTTCTGCTACTCATAAGGGCTAAATTAGGCTTGGTAGCAAGATGGTTTATTGGTTCTCAATACTCTAGGGAACAAAATACTCAACCAAATCTTAAAAAACATCAAAAATGACCTTCTCAAGCTTTCCAAACCATCTCCCATTCATTTCCAATATTATTTTACCAAACCCTCAACCCTATGGGTCTTAATGACTCAAAACAATGCAAAGACAACCTAGTGCATCATGAAAATTGGATTAAATAATAAATCCTACTCCTTCCACTTTGTGAAAGAATAAAATACACCCAAAATATATAATTATACCAAGTTAGAGCAAGATTCATCAGAACAAATGGCTTAAATGCTCATTTTTCTTATTCTAACCCTTAAAATGAGGGTTTTGGACAGTTTTAAAAAAAACAACAATAACTCTCTTTAATCTCAACCAAATTGCATGAAACCAATTGCATTAGAGAGTGGATTCGTAAATCTACCACATACAATCAATTTTGAGTGGTTCCCAATCCGTACATGGCTATACAATGGCCTAGAGCAGAGCAGAACATTGGAAAAAGCAAGAAATTCAAAAGTCTTTTATTCAATAACTTCTCAAAACTTTACAATCCACTTCTTCTCTTCTCCTGACTACCTTACATGAGGTGTTTGAAAATATTTAAACTCATTCCCAACTATTGGTAACTTTCCAATGAACTTCCACATGACTTTTCAAATGATGACCTTTCATATTCCCAATTTTTGCATTCTTGCAACTTGACATTTTTTTTGACAATAATTGACAATATTAAAAAAAACTACTTCCTAACAACCTAAACCAACTTAAAAAAATTTAACATGGCCCATAAAGACCTTATTACAAACCAAAATAGATTAGACCCCCCTTAGAACCCACTTTTTCATTTTTTTTGCAAAAATGAAAACTTTTACCAACTATCACCTAGAAACCTAACCATGACTCCAAACACCTTACACACCTTATAAATGGTCTTCAAGACCTTATTACATGACTCAAACATAACATAAATCAAATATTTACAAAGTGGCCTCGTTGAGGCATAAAGTCCATCAAGTGCTCCTGCACCACTATCTACATAGACAAATCTTACAAGTCTTCTTTAGGAAGCTATTTATTGTAAAATCGGTTCAGAGAAGGGGATCTTTTTTGTTGTTCGTCATTGGGAAAGGGAATGCATTTTTGAACTTAATCTTTGTATATAAAAAAATATTCTATGAACTCTATGTTTTATTAAAGGAATAAAGTAGGCATTTTTAATTTGCATGTTCAATTGTCTTCTCTTTAATTATTGATCTCCTTTGCAAATTCACAATTATTCTGTAATATCCCTTAATATTTTGCCCTAATTTTTCAGTTTAGGTTGTTTGACATCTTGTTAAACACTCGACATGCATATGATTGAATTCTTGGTGCAGGAGCACCCATGGGTCTAATGGACCTAGAATGTTTTGGTTGTGTTTTGTTTTTGGTTTTGTGATGGAATAAGGTCCTATGGACCATTTCAAATGCTTATGAAATAGAGCTACCTCCTGGGGTGGAAATTTCTCCTATCTTTAATGTTTCTGATTTATATCCTTTCAAAGCTCATGTGAATGCAGGTGATGAAGTAGGTACAACAACAATGGAGGATGAAGATTGGGTAAAGGGCCTACCTCCCAGCCAACCTTTGTCTCTTGAATGCATCCTAGACACCAAGGAGATAAAGAGGACTAGAAGGAAGGTCTACAAGGAGTATTTGGTGAAGTGGAAAGGTCTACCTAAAGAGGATGCCACTTGGATGTCTGATAATGACATTAAACAACATGGGACTACTGTAGAAGACTTGATCTCAAAGAGGACTTGAGATCTTTTTCTTGCTTGGGAGTATGGTGCAGGAGCACCCATGGGTCTAATGGACCTAGAATGTTTTGGTTGTGTTTTGTTTTTGGTTTTGTGATGGAATAAGGTCCTATGGACCATTTAAAATTCTTTGTAATAGGTCTCCTAGGTTTCTTGTTGAGTTTTGGTTTTGGTGATTAACTTCTTTGTACAACAAGGCCTCCATCCTCCTTTGTAAGTTTAGTGCATCTTGGAAAATTAAAAAAATAAAAAATAAATCAAGATGCCTTGATGTCACTAGACACCTAAGGGGAGTCACCTTGCTCATTTGAGTGGGCTTTGATGCCTTTCACACATTTTGGAGGTATTTTGTAGGTGCATTAAGGTAAGTTGTTCAAATTACCTTAATTAAGCATTTAAAGGAAAATATAGAGTCTCTTGGTGTTCCAACGACCAAATGATTAAAATTATAGTTAGAGGACATTTGAGGAAGTTGGTAGACCTTAAATATTCCTCTCTTGGTTGAGGAAAGGTTGTTGTTGAAGTTGGAAAGAATTTTCAATAAAAAAACTTGCTGTTTTTTGTGTTTTCTGAAACAAAATCTGCTGATCCCGTGCTTTGTATGGCCTGTACATTTTGAGTTATGGTCCAAGCATGTGATGGTTGGAAAGAGGATTGAATAAGCTTCATTTTGGCGTTGGAGTGGTGAATTTTCATTAAGAAATAAAGGAGATATCCCCAATTCTTTATCGGGTGGTCTGAAAACCCTCAAAATCAGGGTTTTGAGAGAAATATGTGGATCTCTTCCATTCCCACGTGTTAGATCTGATTATTCTTGGTGGGATGGAAGGTTTAACCCTGTACCATTATTCCCTAAGTGTTTTGGAGAATGGCAGGTTCATGGGAGAAGTGGTGCAAAGTTTTTGGCTTGACATCTCTATGTGGCAAGCCTGATTCATAAGCAAAAAAAGTGGATTTTTGCTTGAGTTTTGGAAAATTTGTTTTAGAGATAGTTGGAAATGATTTGGAAGGGTGTAATTAGCCTGTAGGATTCTAATTTGAGGCTTTGGGGTGAAGGGGAGAGCCTAGGTAGTTTGAAGTTGCTGTTCTCAGTCCTATTTAGGCCCTTTGGAGCAAATTGTCTTGTTCTAGGAACTCTAGTTTCCTTTTGAATTTTGCCTAATGCTTTTGATGGTGTGTGTAGGTACCATGGGGAAGTCTAAATACAGATTTTGAGCCTTCTTGGAAGTATTTTAGGCCCCTAAAATTTGACTATCCTCTTGATAGCATTGGTTAAGCCTAGTAGGTCTGAGTGCTGAGTTGGATGAATCTTGTCTCCACCAAGCATGGTGATCATTTTGAGGGTGTTATGTGAGTATTTTGGGAATGTCTAAGTCATCTTGTCTATGGTTGTATTAATGGGATTTTGAGTTCCTTAGTTTGGCCTTTGGAAGCCTAGGAACAAGCCTCTTGAGTTGAAAGTTTGTTTGAAAAGTCATAAAACAAAGAAGTTGTGCCTCCAAAGTTTGTTATCCCACCATTGCCTCTGCATCAATTCTGATTTTTTTGATATTTTGTGTTTTTTTTGTTTGATTCTTGATGTATTTCAATGCTAGAATGATCACATAAAATATAGGAATGATAGACAGTGTTTGCATAAACCAATAGAAATAATTTCACATGCAATCTCCACTTTATTGACAATATATCAGATCTGAATACACTGATTATCAAGTCTAATATGGATGATATCAAACTAAAAATACTTATAAAATGTGTCTACAATAGACAAACAAACCATAGGATTGGATTCACCACATACTCATTTTCTTGTTACTTCATTTAGGTTCAATATGATCACATATATGGTAAGAAATTATTGATGTAGATGCTCTTGAACCTTGTTGTTAATGTCTGATGTATTTGTTGATAATAATGATGTAAATGGCTACCAAAACAATCTCTAAAATCCTACAAATGAAGGCGACTAGGTCTAGGACTGGATCAATGAAACCCTAGATTGATGTAATGTCAATACAATGCCAAATTTGACCACTAAACCCTTGGATTTTTAATCTGATATAAAATTTTAGAAATCTAAAACAAAAATCCGCATATGAATAAATATTACCAATGACCAAAAATTCCTTCCAAAACAAGCACTTCACTCCCAAACCTTAGCAATACACTTGTAGATGAAAATATGCCAATATAACCTTTAGATCTAAATTCTTTTGTCCTTAATCTGCAAATAAAACTTCAGACCCTGGTTGAATGATAATTTCATTGAAACCCTAGTTGGAATGATATTTTCCTTCAAACCCTAGCTAGTTGCAGCTCCCCAATAAGTCTAAACCTGCAAATAAGCTCAATGATGAATCCATCTCTCAATGCGGAGTTGGGTTTTCATCCAATCCATAAATTTCTAAGGGTTTTTGTTCTCAAAAAAGTCTGAACCTACAAACACAAGCTCTCCAAAATTATTTGATAGAAAATACTAAAATCAAGATGTCCAAATGACTTGCTCTCATCTCTTTTTAAAGGCTTAGTTGAGTCTTATAGAAGAATCCACAATAACCTCCTCAAATCTTCTAGAAGCAAACTTTATTTAATAAAGTGACTTTATAATATTAATAAAGTGACTTTATAATATTAATAAAGTGACTTTATAATATTTAGTAAAGTAAATTTATAATATTTTTTTATTTTTTATTTGTCACTTTAATTAAATTAATTAAAATAAAGTTATCCTTTTTTATATTAATTTAAAATAGACAACTTTAAAATAATTATTTCCTTATAACTCCATTAATTAGCTTATGGGAATAAAATAAGCTAAATATCAATATTTTCCATTAGAAAAATGGGGACATTACAATCCTCCCTTCATGAAGATTGCTTGTCCCAAGCAATCTGCACCCGAATACACAACATTAATTTCCAGAATCCCATATCAATCTCATAAATCTTCAAACTCTGCTATTTGAAACATTGTGTTGTAGGAGATTTACAAATAACATATTAGTTCTCTGGGATGGCAATGCAATAATTCGCAACATATAATTAGCAAACTCACAATCACATACCTTAGTCTTCATAGAAGACCATTGGGCTACTCTGATTATCATGCTTCCCAAATCCTCATAAGGATAATGACTCATGGTTGGAAGTGAAACATCATGCAACATGTAAAACCATCTACCTTATAATGCACAAAACAAACCTCCATCCTTTTCGCTGACACTACCCTTGGAGCACCATCTGCTAAAGCTCTCAATACAATCTTCTTCCCATCTATCGTGAACTCCAACTCCACATAAGAAGTACTCATGTTTAGAGATATAAGCATTATGCAAGAATAACTTAATGTAGCACAATCTCCATCATGACAATAAGCCTTAGCTAAAATCAAAATATTACATTCCATGTGTCCTTTCGGTAATGATGATCTCATGAAGCAAGGAATAATGAAACCATTATGCAATGTCAAACGTCTTGTGTACCTTGGATCTATCATCCCTATTTCATACTTAGCCATGAAAGATTGGAGATCAACAAAATGAAGCCTCTTACCAACGTTATCCCCTTGGAGTATTTTAATTACCATTTGACTACCAAAAACATGTGAAGATATTATATCGTTGTTTGTAATTATGAAATCAACATTTGCATCATACTTGTCAATGGTGGCTCCATAAATATCATGCACATCCAATTCTATGATGTGAGCCTCCAAATGGCTCTGCAAAAAAGGTGACACCAAAACCTCGTGAAGCAAGCTATGTAAACACTCAAGGAGTTCTTAATCATACCTCAAACTCGATTGCTCTACTTGCTTAGCCACTGTGCATGGCTCATTCCTCATGTACCACATGCTTTGAATATTCTTTGCCTCTTCCATGTCATGTTGCACTAACTTGGTCTTCTTATGTCTTCGAAACACAAATAAGACCTCATGTATGTCTCCCAATTGAATTCCAACAATATAAGAAGACCTCTTATTATCCTCATCATGAGTAGGAGCTACCAACTCAAGATTATGCAAAAAAAAACAAAGACTGTTGTTCCAAATTAGAAAATCAGAACAACTCTCGTACCTTTCCATAGTGTCTTCATTCACCTCAAACATCTTCTTCCTCCTTGTTGCATCAAGTACTAATCTAACATGAGTCTTCCAATGGAAATCACAAGCCTCAAGGTTCATCCTCTTGGTTGTTGTATCATGATGATATGAAGATAAGGGATTGTTATCTCTCTTTCTATGAGTAGATGGATATCAACAAGATTTGGTCCATGAGAGGTCTCCAAGTGAAAAACAAGTGTACTATGTGTCACAAAATTTGTCCCATGGCTGCAAGCTGAATCTTCGTGTGTATGTGTCTCTTCTTCCTTCACGACTCCATCATTGAACCCTTCAAGTTCGTCCTCCATGTTTCCACTTTTTCCATCTTCATGTTGCATTGTTTTTCATTGGATGTAGCTAACATAGAAATCTGAAATTCTGCTATGTATGATGAAGAGTGTACCATGCTCAACTCCTCACAAAGCTTATCCACCTCATCTTCTTTTCTTCTCAAGACATCAAAGTATATCTCACCAAGTGTATCAAAAGGTCATCATGCTCTATCAAAGGGTCACCATCAAAGTAATCGTGATCTTCCTCAATTTTTGATCTAGAAAGTGTATGCACAACTATGACCTCCTTAACCACCAAGTGATCCTCCACATCTTGCAATGTCAAATCAATATTTTCCAAACCTCTTTGTTCACCACATATTGAAATTTTTGAATTGCCATCATTTGTATGAAAAACATCCATCTCAAAGACATCCAAACCACAATTTGATTCCTTGCCAAGATGAGGTAAGGGCGATGAAGCAATGCTAAGCTCAATTAGAGGAATTTTTGGAAGCCTTGCAACATGAGCATGAAGTATGGATGGTTGTGTTGGTTGTTCCTATGTTTTCATTGATGTCAACAGGGTGATAACTATATGGGAATTCTACTTGGTTTATTGGAAGTTGTTCTCTGCCAATAATACCCTTTTGTGATGGATCAGTGTGTTGGTATTTGACTTTGGAATTCACCGCAAGATCTGATATGACTATAATCTCTTAACCATGTTTTCTTGACTCATTCAGACAACTATATCTTAGATCTTGAGACGTATTTTGTTGTGAGTATAAATTTATCTCTGACAGAGTTTAACTTTGTATCCTACTATTGTTCTATGTGTGGTATATTGTGTGGGAGGCTCCGCATTCTACTAAGGTGAACATTCTTATGCTACGGTTTTGTTGATAGTCTCTATGTTGGTAGTATGATGGGAAATTAATGTGTTCTCATATCCAAAAGGTTTTTGCTTTGAGGATTATTTGTTGGTTTGGAGAGTTGTGTTCTAGTCTTGGCTCACTCAATATATGCAATATATTATGAAAAGTAGTTATGTTTTATGGACGATAGTCGGCTTGGTATAATGTACTACATGGATAAAATGTTTAAATCTTATATGGTGTCGACAAAGAAGGTTTTGATTATTATTTTTTTCATCTAATTAGGCTAACCTAATTGATGAATAAGATGTACTTGTATATATATAAGATGTTTTGAGGAAGGAAAGTGATATACACATGAGAGAAGGAGAAGTGGGAGCAAATATGAAATGCGGAGAGGAGAAGATCTGAGCCTAAATGCTTTATTAGTTGTGATTAGTGCAATTTCGTTAAGCAAATGATGTGTGAGGCAGTACATTTTATTCTAAGATTCAGTGGAACTGAACCCTACACATTGAAGATGTATCCTATTAGTTCAATCTTTTGGCAGTGAGCCACTATCATTATGTCTTAGCGGTTAGCAATCTTTTGTACTCAGGCAATGAGTCTTTTAAGGACAACAAGTCTTCCTAGTGAACCCCATAATATTTTGTATCCAGATATAATATATTGTGAGTTAACCCTCACTGTGTTTTTTCCCATTTTGGGTTTTCCATGTAAAAATCCTGGTGTTCATGTGTATGGTTGCATTGACTTGTTTCTATGTTCTCTCTTGTTGATTCAGTCAAAATTGTGATAATGTTTAAGTCGATTTTATTATGTTTTATGGAATACTAATTCACCCCCCCTCTCAATATTTCAAATGTTCAATAGGAATATCAAACAAACTCATACCTTCTTGTAGCTGATCTAACATGGCTGGTTTGACAATCTCCATAGCGACATCTTCTTCAATCTTCATGTGCTCTTCATTTGTATCTTCAATAGGTGACTCTTCTTCAATCTTGTAGTCACCTTGAAGTGTCATGTTCTCTTCACTTGTAGATGCACGGAGTGATTCTTCTTTAGGGCCTCCACATGTATGACTAGGTTTCCAAACACCTAGACATGTGAAACAAGGTTGTTCTCTTCTCAATTGATTTTTTCTCTTCTTAGGTTCACCTGTAGATTGTAAATCATGAGGAATAAATTATTCTTTCTTTCCTTCCTCCTTTTCTTTTTTCTTTGCAAAAAGAGGTTTTAATATTTCAAAATGTTCTAACCTTTTTTCGCAACCCGTAATTTTGTTTCCCTTGATTCCACTATTTTTGGTTTAGCTTGGTGCATTTGGTGACCTCCAATTAATCTCTAAATGAGATGGTTGATTGAAAATCTGCCCCCAAAGCTTGATACATAGCCAAAATTTTAGGATACTCATTGTCCTCCATAGGTTTCTCTTGCGTAAGCTTATCCTCTTGTATAAATGTAGGCATGTATAGTTTGGATTGTGATTAACCTGTGGATTTGCTGGTAGAATGTTTCTTAATTTCTACAACTTTACTACTGCCTTTTCTCTTTGTATGCACCAGATTTATTCCATTTGTTGTGTTATGAGCCATTTAACTCAAATAAAGATTGGTATTTTGTATATGTCTTAGCATTTCTATGAACACATGTTCTCTTGATGATGGTTGTTGATCACTTCCTACCACTATTTCCTTTTGTTTTTACAAATTATGACCACCCTTTCCACACATGCAATCAACCTAAACAATTTTCCAAGCCTTACATCTTTGATACCAATGTAATATCCCCAAATATTCTGCCCTAATTTTTTAGTTTAGGTTGATTAACATTTTGTCAAACACTTGGCATGCATATGATTGAATTTTTATTTTTTTGAGTTTTGGGGTTTTGTTTATTTGATTCTTGATGGATCTCAATGCTAAAATGATCACATAAAAAATAGAAATGATAGACAATGTTTGCATAAACCAATAGCAATAATTTTACATGCAATCTCCACTTTATTGACAATATATTAGATTTGAATACATTGATTATTAGTTCTAATATAGACTGACTAAAAATACTTATAAAATGTATCTATAATATACAAACAAACCATAGGATTGGGGTCACCACATACCCATTTGCTTGTTTCTTCATTTAGGCTCAATACGATCACACATATGGCAATAAATTGTTGATGTAGATGCTCTCAAACCATATTGTTAATGCCTGATGTATTTTTTGATAATAATGATGTAAATGGCTACCAAAACAATCCCTAAAATCCTCCAAATGAAGGTGGCTAGGTCTAGGATTGGAGCAATGAAACCCTAGATTGATGTGATGTCAATACAATGCCAATTTTGACCACTAAACCCTTGGATCTATAATCTGATATAAAATTGTAGAAATCTAAAACAAAAATTTGCATATGAATAAAAGTTGCCAATGACAAAAAAATCCTCCCAAAACAAGCACTTCACTCCCAAACCCTAACAATGCATTTGTAGATGAAAATATACCAATATAACGTTCAGTTATCAATTCTTTTATCCTTAATCTACAAATAAAACATCAAACCCTAGCTGGAATGATAATTTCCTTCAAACCGTCATTGTAATGATATTTTCCTTCAAACCCTAGTTGGTTGAAGCTCCCCAATAAAGCTAAACCTACAAATATGCTCAATGATGAATCCCAGATGAATCCACCTCTCAATGTGGAGTTGGGATTTCATCCAATCCATAAATTTCTAAGGGTTTTTGTCCTAAAAAAATGTTGAACCTACAAACACAAGCTCTCCAAAACTCTTTGATAGAAAATACTAAAATCAAGATGTCCAAATGACTTGCTCTCATCTCTTTTTAAAGGCTTAGTTGAGTCTTCTAGAAGAATCCAAAATAACCTCCTCAAATCTTCTAGAAGCACACTTTATTTAATAAAGTGACTTTATAATATCAATAAAGTAACTTTATAATATTTAGTAAAGTGACTTTATAATATTTTTTATTTTTTATTTGCCACTTTAATTAAATTAATTAAAATAAAGTTATCCTTTTGATATTTATTTAAAATAGACAACTTTAAAATAATTAATTTAATTATTATTTCCTTATAACTCCATTATTTAGCTTATGGGAATAAAATAAGCTAAATATCAATATTTGTCATTACTTAGAAAAATGGGGACATTACATATTCATTTTCTTTGTTCAATCAGGTTAAGGATGTGTTCATTGTAGGATAGTGAGTCTTGTTTTGTCCATATAATTTTAGGGAATTATTTTTTTTCCTCATTATCTTTTGCGAGTGCAAGTGAATGATTTTTGTGCCATTTACATTATTCTCTTTATTATGAAATTGTCATTGCATTTGCGTGATTGCTTTGTGCAAATGTTAGCTTTTCCTTTCCTTCATTTCGGTCAAAAGCATACCTAAAAATAATTAAATCATACGAGGGAGTTGTACCTCTAAAATTTAGAGGAAGATCACTGATTCAATAGCAATATTTTGAGCTATTAGTTCAATTGTGTCATTGCTCAATAGGGCAATTGAGGGTCATTTCTCACATCAAATCATAGTGACCAATCTATTTGCTAATCGATTTTTGGTGACTCCACTTGGGAAATAATTGAAGTGTCAGTGTCTTATTTTCTCATAAATTTGAAGGTAGCTTCCCAAGGATGGAGGTTGGCAACTATGTCACATGGAATGTGCTCATAAAAAGTTTTTGGTGGAAGACCCATTTATTCTTTTTCTAAATCTATATTATGGCATTGGTTTCACCTCAACCATGGTGTGCTAAATTTGGGCCTTTATCACTACCAAAATATTAAGCTCTGTCTGAAGGTTCGAGAAAGCATTTTCCAAAGTTTAGTGGAGAAAATTCATAGATTGTTGATGATCATATTCGAGCCTTCATTATAGCTTGTGGAATTTTGGGGGTAAAGAAGGAAAATTTCTTCGTCTGGTTATTTCTTGAGTCCCTCATTGGAGTTGCTGCAAGTTGGTTCTAGTCCTTAGAAAAGGGATGCATTACTAATTGGGACAACATGAAGAAGAAGTTTCTTGGGAGATTTGAATCAATAGTTGATGCGGTTTCAATCCTATCCAAATTTTGCAACGTTAAAAACAAAGAAGATAAATTTATGAGGGAGTTTGTAGATTGATTTAACAAATGTTTAATGAGGATTCCCCATAGCACTTAGCCAAGTAAAGAGATTCAATTGATCTTTTTCATTGCAACATTACACCCTGAAGTCAGTTTCCTCTTGAAGTAGAGCAAGGTACGTGATATCGAAGTTGTGCAACAAGAAGCCATTAGTATTGAAGATGACTTGATATCGTGTGGGATTTTGAAAGTAAAGAAGTTTGAAGAGACTCCTAAGAAAATGCAGCCACAAGAGGTAAATCATTCATCTTCTTCAACATTTGAATGCACCAATTTCATGGTTTTGGGTGAAGATTTTTTTCAAGAAATAGTCAAATTGGTTCACATATTAAAAGAAGGGATGAAGTATATGGCTTGCATTATGAAGAAAGTAAGGACGAGGATGTGTTCATTGTAGGATCATTGAGTCTTTTTTTGTCCATATAATTTCAGGGAATTAGAATTATTTTCTTTCCTCCTCATTATCTTTTGCAAGTTCAAGTGAATGATCTTTGTGTCATTTACATTGTTCTCTTTATTCTAAAATTATCATTGCACTTGCATCATTGTTATGTGAAAATGCTAGCTTTTCCTTTCTTGCTTAGCTGTTAGTCCAATTGTGTCATTGCTTAGTAGGGTAATTGAGGGTGATTTCTCACATCAAATTGCAATGACCAGTCTGTTTGCTAACATATTGTATTCTCCCAACCATTTTTCATTAACTCGAACCTAGATATTGGGAGGAGAGTTGTGTGGATTGGAAAATGAGGATAAGGTGGATGGATCTATGTAAGATGATAAGGGTGGGACTACTTGATTGCTAGGCACTTGGATAGGTTTATAATATTTTTCTTCAAAGGTTTTACAATACTCAAAAGGGCAAGGATCCCTAGGAATAGTGACTTCAAAACCCTCGTAGGGAAATTTTAGGCATTGATGATATGTAAAGGGAATGACTTAAAAGGCATGTATCCATGGATGACCAAGAAGTACATTAAATGGGAGATCAAGGTTTAATACCTAAAAAATAGTATCCTCTATAGCAGAGCCAACTCAAATTGGGAATTTTATCGTTCCTTCAAATTCACGCTCAACATCATCATAAGATTTGATGGTGATTTTATTTTGAGAATAAATGACACCCTCGGAGTATCCTAATTGTTTTACTAATTGGAGGGTACAAACGTTTAGGCCTGCTCCACCATCAATCATGACTTGTTTGATTTTATGCCTATGGATGAAGACCTCAAGGTGCAAGACCTCATTATGAGAAGGATTATCAAAAGAAAAGTCCTTTTTAGTGAACACAAAATGATGAGGAGCTGAAATATGTCCAACCATTGCTCAAAATTAAGTGATATCTATGTATTTAGGCACAAAAGACTCTTTAACGACCCTGTCTAGGATTTCCTTATGTGCAGGGGATATTTTTCGAAGCTCTAGGATAAACATTTGTGTTAGAATTTTCTATAGATGATCTATGAGGTTATAATCAAAGTTTGAAGATGGTGTAGATTGATATCCTTGAAGAGTTGGATTACCTCTACGTGTAATTACTGCACATTCAAGATTTTTGTTTCACAGAGTTATGGTAGAGACATAAAGAAAGGACTCCCCTAGATGAGCTATGGTGTAATCATAATCCATAACAATATAAATGGCTTATTTAGGATTACTTCTTTTGTTTGAAGGTTCATCTTTTCCATGATTAGGGATAAGATTCTTGAATATCTTGAGATCATCATTATTTGAATATTGATTATCTACACTAACATCACCTTGATCTATAATATATTGTATAAGATTTTTCAATTTGTAACAATAAAAAATCTTATGTCCCTTGATCCTATGGTAATCACAATATTCATTC
>VDFB02383782.1:0-20753 GCA_007258455.2 Sequoia sempervirens | reverse complement strand
TTAAGATGGCACATTTCATAGCATGTAGAAGCACCATTGATGCCTCACACATTGCAGGCTTTTTTTTCAAGGAGGTGGTCAAAATTCATGGGCTACCATTGACTATCGTGTCAGATAGGGATTCAAAGTTTGTAGGTCACTTTTGGAGGACCCTTTGGAGGAAGCTTGGAACAAACTTGACCTTTAGTACTGCCAATCACCCACAAATAGATAGGCAGACTGAAGTAGTCAATAGGTCACTTGGAAATATGCTTAGGTGCCTCACAAAGGAACATGGACAACAATGGGACTTGGTTCTTCCACAAGATGAGTATGCCTATAATGACTCTATCAATAGAAGCATTGGGAGAAGCCCATTTGAGGTGGTGTATGGATTGAAACCTAGAGGTGTGTTTGAGCTTAGAGATTTGAGTGGTATGGGTAAAAGAAGTGTTGAGGGTGAAGAATTTACAATTGCAATGAAGGACATACATTGGCAAGTGAAGGAGAATATTTAAAAGAGTGTGGAGAGGTATAAGCAACATGCAGATTTGAAGAGAAGAAATGTTTGATTCAAAGTAGGAGACTTGGTCCTAGCACATGTGAGGAAAGAAATGCTACCCAAGGGAAAATACACAAAGCTAGAGATGAAAAAGATTGGGCCATGCAAGGTGGTCCACAAATTTGGTAAAAATGCCTATGAGATAGAACTCCCTCCTAGAGTTGCTATCTCTCCAATCTTTAATGTTTCTGACCTTTATCCTTTTCAAGGATTTGTGTTTGCAGGTGAAGAAGAGGGTGCATCTGAAGTTCAAGATGAAGATTGGGTCAAGGACCTACCACCAAGTCAACCTTTGAAGTTTGAAAGAATTTTGGACACAAAGGAGGTGAAGAGAACAAGGCACAAAGTGTATAATGAATATCTTGTGAAATAGAAAGGTCTCTCTACTGAAGATGCAACATGTATGATAGAGGAGGAAATTAAAAGGCATGAAACAATTTTTCAATAGATTATCTCAGGTGGAGCCTAAGATTCTTTTCTCCCCGGGTGTATGGTGCAGGGGCACCTAGTCAACTTTTGTAAATATGGTCACATGTCATATTTTTAGGTGTTTAGAGTCTTGTATGGTGTAATAAGGTCTATTTATACCATTTTTAATGTAATAAGTCATGTGGTGCTAGTTCTAGTTAGAGTTGTCAAGTTTTGTCAAGTTGTGTAAAATGTTGCAAAGTTCTTGATTAATACCCGAAATTATTCTCCTATAGGCATCACATATGTAACTATAAATTAATCTTAAACAAACTATGCTCAAACATATGAGCTTTTACAAATAGAACCATCTCCTAGCTCTTCTAAACCACCTGCAACATTTGCAATTTCAAACTAGTTGTTTTGGCATCCTCATGGGTTGTTGTTTATCAGAACCAACCTACAATAAAAATGTCCTAAACTTTTTTTCCAAAGAAAAGCTACCCCCTCTTACCTGTCTCTCAAAAATTGCCTTCAAAATTCTCTTCAACAATTCTTCAATGAAAGTGGCTTCCAGATTCCTCTCACCCCCTGTCATGAAATTAATTTTTCATACTTTATTTGGGCCTCTCCAATATAGCATGACCCTTTTCTATTGCTGCACATTAAATCCCTCAAAAAACAATTAAAACTCATTTAAAATCCATTCCCAACAGCCCTCTAAAGATAGGAAAAAAAAATAGTTTTAAATTCTTCTCTTTTTGACTCCCGAAAAATCAAAACACAAAAAGCAAGCCTAGTCTCCCACTTCCAAAGTCCCTATTATTTAGGAATAATGATTTTGATTTTTCTTAAAGCTCCATAAATCAATCCCAACACCTCATAATGATTTTCAAATGTTTTGCAATAAAATATTTTAAAACTGCTTTTTCTGCTTTTTCACCCCACTAGTCAACTTCAATGTGAAAAGGAGATTAATTTGGAAAATTTAATTATTAAAATTCATTTTCCACATTTTATTGTGAATTTCAAACCAAAAATTGACTCTCACCAAAATTCAAAAATGCACAACAAAAATTAAATCATCCTGATAAACACAGGATTGCCAATTTCCATGGATGCTCCTACATCAAAGACATGGTCAACATCGACCCATAATCCATAGTCTATATCAACTATTAAGAAGCCTTACGTATTGGCTTTAATAAATGAGAGATAGTTGATCTCATTTGACACATATATAATATGTTTAATATACATATTATTATATATAAATATATATGTAATACATATTATATACATATATATATACTTAGATACTTAACACCTATATGCACACATTTAGTATAATGTGTTTATTATATACTGTGTATGTATGTATGTATGTATAAATGTATATATATATGTATATGTATGTATACATGTATATACCTCTATGTACATGTATGTGTAGGTATATCTATATCGATGCATTTGTATGAGCTTGTCCATTCGCCAATGTATGCTTGTATCGATATACATATACATATGGATACATGTGTGTGTGTGTGTATCTATATGTGTGTGTGTGTGTGTTCACATTCATTTCACATATAGCCATTCATGTTTACTATCATATTAATAAGTGTGTACCTACAGTATATCTATACATATGCAAATGTGTATCATTAGATCCTATTGACACACATGGGCATACATATAAACATACTTCCACATACATCCCACTTGTCCATATGATTGTAATAGCACAAGAAAGATCTCAAAAGCTCAAATAGTTAAACATCACTCAAAGCATGCAGAAGAAATCAAGACTCTCAAATGCAAACATAATGGCTAAGGATGACTTACCTATTACCCTCAAACTGGCTCAACTCAATCTTTCTAATGTGGTGTGTGTATATGCTCAGATAGTTAATTTTACCGGTTACCTGACCGAGATCTTTTCCCGAGTGATACTTCCCCTCCGCCTGAAGGAATGGAACATATACTTGCATCCACTAATGCATGCACAGGGTAGTCAATTATTCATAACAATATGCAGTATACATAAACATCTCCAAGGTTAGAATAATGATAATTCAATAACCTTTCATACACATATATGCAGTGTTTCACCATGAATAACATCAACAGAGGTAATATTCAAATGAGACAATCATCAAATGCGATAACATTCATATTGATAACAAGGAACAAGCATAATTTATTCATCTTCAAAATTATCATTACATCCTTATTTACCCTATGTAGTAATAGTAAATAGTAACTCTACATTTGGGGTGTAATAGTGGCTCTCAGTATTATGTCACTTTTATTGATGATGCAACTAGGAAGGTATGGATTTATTTCCTTAGGCATAAATCTGATGTTTTTGAAACTTTTTAAAAAATGGAGAAGTTTGGTTGAGAGTGAGATGGGTAAAAAGTTGAAATGTCTTAGATCTGATAATGGTGGTGAGTATTGCAGCAAAGAGTTTGAAGATTATTGTTCCTCTAATGGAATTCGTAGGCAAAAAATGGTTCCAAGGACTCCACAGGAAAATGGGGTGGTTGAGCGCATGAATAGAACAATAATGGAGCATGCATAAACTATGAGATTTCATGCTAGGCTACCTTTAAACATGTGGGAAAAGGCTATAAATACTAATGTTTATTTAATTAATAGAGGTCCTTCTAATCCTTTGGGTTGTTTTATTCCAGAGGAAGCATGGATAGGTAAGAAGGTGAGTTATTTTTTTTTCAAAACCTTTGGTTGTGAAGCATTTGCACTTGTAGATTCTGAAAATAGAGCCAAGATTGATGCAAAATCAAAGAAATGTATATTTTTTGGATATGACATTGATGAATTTGGTTATAGGCTTTGGGATTTTGAAAATTAAAAAATTATGAGAAGTAGGATGTCATATTCAATGAGAAAATGTTGTACAAAGATCAATTGCAGTAGCATGAGAAGAAAGAAAATGATTGTGTAATGTTGGATGATACTTCGAACAGTGATGTTCCAATTGTTCCTCATGCTCCGCAACAACAACAACAAATACCACTAACTCTAGTGAATGTTAGACAATCATCAAGGATAAGTAGACCTCCAAAAACAATTTCTCCCTCTTTGTATTCTATTTTATTAACTAATGTTGGTGAACTGGAATTTTATGTTGAAGCTATGCAAGTGGATGCCAAGGTTTAGTGAGAGCATGGAATGGAATAAGAAATGGACTTCTTGCTGAAAAATTAGACTTGAGAATTATGCAAGTTGCCTACAGGTAAAAAGGCTTTACCAAAAAAATGGATTTATAGGATGAAAGAGGAAGATGGAGGTAAGAAAATATTTAAAGCCAGGTTAGTTGTAAAGGAATTTGCACAAAAAAAGGCATTTATTTTGATGAAATTTTTTCTCTGGTTGTTAAAATGACTTCTATTCATACTATTTTAAGTATTGTGATTGCTGAAGATTTGTATTTGGAATAGCTAGATGTTAAAACAACCTTTCTCCATGGTGATTTGGAAGAGGAAATATATATGGTACAACCACAAGGACTTGACGTCAAAGGTAAGGAAAAATTGGTGTGCATATTGAAGAAAATTTTATATGGCTTGAAGCAAGCACCTTGACAATGGTATATTAAATTTGATAGTTTTATGACTAAGCATGGCTATAGTTGGTGTAATTCAAACCATTGTGTTTATTTTAAGAGGTTAGATGGTGATACCTACAATATTTTATGTTTATATGTTGATGATATGCTTGTAGTGGGGTCTAACATGGATCACATTAAGGATTTAAAAGAACAGTTAGGAAATTCATTTGCTATGAAGGATTTGGGGGTAGCAAAACAAATTCTTCGTATGAAGATTACTAGAGATAGGAAAAATAGAAAATTGTTTTTATCTTAGGCTGATTATGTTGAAAAGGTGTTGCAGAGATTTCCCATGGTGAATGCAAAAGCTATCAACACACCTTTGCCTGGTCATTTTGTCATATCCCAAATTTTTATTGTATTTAAATTATAATATGTTAAATTGAACAATTGAGAAAATTCAATATGTTGAATGATAAATTTGATATTTTGAAAATGTTTGAAAGAAGTTGACTGTCTTTTGACTATGTGATCTTTTGAACTATCTTATGCTTTATCATGATTGAACGTTACTGATGAACTATGCAAGCGCAAGTGTGTGTAAATGCAAGAAACAGGTTGAAGGACAAGAACACGGTTGAGGTAGGATTTTTTAGCTAGATTGAATGGTAAGCTTGATGGAATCTAGGTGCACACACCACTAAACAACATGATATTCACATTTAAAATTTCATTTAGAAGATTATATTGATCTGATTAATAAATAATCCAATGATTGAAAAAAAATAGGCTTTTGGAATGTTATACATGTGATTTCTTATTCAATTTGTCTATCTTGATCACATGTGTTCAAAATTTAAAAGAAAATGATAGCATGGTTAAACATATATGCATGTATTTAAAAAGGGCATACCTAAAGGACAAGAAAACAACTTCAATTAGAAGCTATCATTTGAGTAAAATGAAACTTCATTCTTTATTTAAAAGTGATTAATATATATATATATACATATATAAACATATATATTCCTTATAAAAATAATATGGGATCAAATTTATCAAATATCATTGTCGAATTCAAATAACATATGTAAAGAAAATAAAACTTTTAATAATATCATAAAGATGATATTATGGTAGAGTGGTCTACATTCGAATTGAAGGCTAAGATTTTTGAATGCAGAAGTGGGTGGCTAATTAATGGTAATAATGAAGTGAAACAACCCCCTTAATGGAGTGAACAGGTAAGGGAGGACATGTTACCATTTTGGGTAGTACGAAATTCTTGCAAGAAAATTGAGGAGAAGACTGACTGAGGCAATGAGGATTGAGGAAAAAAGAAGGCAAGAGAATTGACCCAGTTGGGAAGGAGGAAAAAGCCCATAAATTAGAGGTAAATCGATGACTTTTGTGTATGCTTGATTTCCTAGTATATTTTATTCGCAAACTTGCATTTGCATTCATATTGTTGATTTCATTTGAAATGGTATTAACCCATTAGATGCCCATTTATATGCAAGTGTATCGTGCTTCAATGCTAGGAGGTTATTGTATGAAATCATTCATATTTTTTGTCTTGTTGCAAGGTCCTTATCGGGCATCCCTTGCATGCACAAGATTCATGCATGCTCTCCCTATCAGCATGTTAGTCGATCATGTTTATACACTATATGTTATATGTAATCGCCCCTTTATTTGTTTTATCTCTTGCATGCATGTTTCATTAGCCATTTTCATGGCTATTCAATTGAAACCAATAGCCAGAGTATTCTTTGATTTGTAACAATTTTAAAATCATTTACCATCTCCCTCCAAGGGAAGTGGCAGCTTCTCCACTGTTATCCTCCATAATTTTGTTGTTCTCTATGTTGACAAGACCAAACAGGTATACCACACCATATGGGTGTGTGGGTCTTAGTAATTGTTCATAGTGTTGGCATATGGCTTATATGTTTGTCATTTATGTCAAAGGGGGAGAGAAAGTAGTGAAAAATGCCTTATCATTCTAAGGGGGAGTTGTGTTTTGAAATTTTGAACTCTGGCAACGTAATCATATTAGTTCTGACACTTAGTCATTTTTCACTAAGTGTTGCCATCAATGCCAAAGGGGGAGATTTTTGGCATATGGCTTCTAGTGTTGTCATTGATGGCAACCTAAGTCATTATTTTGGTCCACATATTAGGATTTGTTCATACCGGCAGGCAATGTAATGAACAAAGTTTTACTGGAAGAGAGAATGAAGAATAGGGTATTTGGTTAGTATGTCGATTTGTATGCTTCACCGGATTATCATTTTGATTTGTGGATCTCGGAGAAGGTTGTTAAGTATCTATATTATCTTATTGTTAAGTTTTGTGTTGTCTCATTAATCGGTGTATAAGTTAGGAGATCTGACATGATGATTTTCTATTTATTAGCCCTCGGTGGCTGACTTGATATATGTAGCATGTCGTGGATGTATAAGGAGTAATTGTTTAATTGTTTCTATGTTCGAGCATTTTGATTTGGGGACACAACATAGCATAAGCTGACTTTGATGGGTACGCATCAAATATTAAATGTGGATTGAGCCGACTATTGGAAAATATTTTTATTTTGCTGAAGCTGACATCGAGCGATTAGAATCTTGGTAGTGGATATATATATATGAGATCGGTAAATTCATTTTTTGTGTAGAAGGTGTGTGGTGTTCGATATGTGTAGATGTGTGCAAATATTAGAAGAGTAGTTGAGTGATTCTCATTTGTGTAGAAGAGGATTTTTGTGAAGCGAATTAAGGCAGAGCAGAGCAAAGTGCATAATCAGATAGAAGGTCCAGAATTTGATCTATGAGCTTAACTGAAACTGTAACCAAGCATTTGTAGATGTTATCTTCTCAGTTCAATATTTTGATTGTGATCCAAATCTCTTGTAAGGTAGTGAGCCTTCCTATTTTGAGTAGTGAGCTCTAGGCAGTGTGCCTGAATGCAAGTTCATTCCCATTTTGTTAAACACTATATTTTGAGTACTCAAATTGTGGATTGACCTCCACTATGATTTTTCCCCTAACAGGGTTTCCACGTAAAAATCTTGGTGTTATAGAGTTTTGATTGTTTCCTTCATGTGCTTGCATCTTTAATTTTGTTTAAAGGTTGTAAATGGTTTAAGATCTAGATTGTAATTTAATATTGTTGAACATTGATTCACCCCCCCTCTCAGTGTACCTTGAGTCCAACACACAAAACGATGGGCATTCATCGTTGTTCTTTAACCATGTCGCATTGTTCACAATGAATGATGGCCAAACGATTGTATCATTCCACTTTTATTTATGTTGGCACAATCACTAAGATCATATAACAATATGCCATTAAAACAAAAATTTAACCATTCTTCAAAACGATTACCATCATCGTCGATCCCAAGTGATGCTTGTAATATTAGAGTTCGCTAGTCTTTCTTGCATGCACATTATCGTACCCTAGGATGATACTTAAATTGTTCCTTAAAACAATTACCATGATTAATCCTTACCAACATTGTCGTTTGAGCAATGAAGGCCGATGATCGACATTCATAAAGGTTTCGGCTATAGTTACTATTAAGAATAAAAAGAAACAATCGTTCGATTGTTAGTCATTCCTTAGAATGACAGTGGCATGAATATGTTTAATAATTGTCAGAAATATGAAAGTGGGTTTCTCCATAACTTGAACAATAATAAAATTATTCCATCTTTATATGTGTATTATTGTTTTAAAACAAGCATGTCGTTTGATTCCTTTTACTTTGCACAAAACGATACTAGTATTGTTTAACTTCTTTATTTATATTTATATTTTTTCAGAATGATAGTAGCTTTGGTTGAATACATGTAACATTGGTTAATTTGAAACTGTTTATAGGACACATTGTCATAGTAACATATAAACTTTTGTAAACAACATGGTTATGATACAGATAGTGTACTAGTATGAAGTAATATTTTTAAACAAAACTATTCTTCTACTTTCTTTGAAAAGGGAAAATTTACACTTTGTATAACTATCAATTGATATGACAAAGATCTAAAGCAATAATTTGAACAAAAGCAATATGTTATAATGGATATTCATTTCAAAATGTAGACATAAATATATTAACTAAATTTGGCACATATGTGTATGCACATAGACCTTCATCTACATACATACACATACTTGTGACATACCTTCTTTTATTACTTATCTTATTCATTTTCTTCCATAATGTATATTGACTTATGTAAAATATAAAGTGGTAGAATACATAGAATGTAATCATGGGACAAGTTAATGCATGATCTAAATAGATAGTGAAATGAATAGAACCACTTGATTTTTCCCTCTGAATTTCTCAAGTTGTTGAATAAAGTAGACTGAATTACTTTTTTGCAGATATGTGTTAGAGAATATACTCTTTGTTTAGTAGAATAGTAACACCTAAGTAGACTAGAGCACCTCAAGGTAGATGCTGCTAGAGGGTACATAGTTGCTAAGGAATAAACTCATGTTGTTGAAAGTTACTTTTTGGCATGGGTGCTGAAATGGAGTATAGAGTGTATAGGTTTTTCTTTATCCAAAACCTATTTTTTGTTGTTGCAACTTTTCTTTATGCTTGGCCAAGCAGTTAGCCCATTATGTATGTATGGGCTTATATGTGATGACACTCTCTACCATTCTCAGTATAGATCTTGCATTTTTCTAACCATAGATAAAGATGCATGTTGATGTTAGGCATGCACCAGTTTTCACCTTGTAGATTGTTCTCTTGCTAAAAATTTTGTGTAGAGTCTAGTATTCTTTGAGTAGGAAGAATTTTAGGGAAGCGTAAGCTTTGTGGTTCGGTGGTAAAGTGCTTGAGCCATGTTCTCATCCACTAGTGGAGGTGAGTGTCAAAAGGAAACCTTGGAAGTTTTCAAGTAATCAAAGTATTATGATGTAACCTTGATGTAATTAGTATTTGTATTGACTTTGTGGCCAAGTGAGCCAAGTCAACTTTGGTATTGTAATTGAAATTTGGAAATGAATATATATATTCATGTTTTAATTAGGCATGTGTTTCTATGATAGAAAATAGTTGCTTAAGTTGTGTATTTTTAAAATTCAATATTCATAATGTCATTTTCAATTAATATTTAAGTAATAAATAGAATGGGTTATTAAATTTGGTATCAGAACTTAGGGTTCAACTTTAGGCCTTTTGAGTCCATAATGACCATGTCTAGGGGATAGTTAACCATTTGATCAAATTTGAGTTGTCCTAAAGATTGACCAAACTTGGATTGAATATAGGTATGGGAAGGTCTAAGTCAGGAAGAAAGAAAGGGAAGGTCAGAGAGGGGAAAGAATATTGAGGAGTTGAAAATCCTAAGATTAATAAGCTTTTCTCAATCAGAGATTGGCCTCTAAGGTGCAGACCAAACACACCCTTACTAACCAAGGAGGAAAAGGACAACTTGCGTGCTCAACCCTCCTCTTCTAAGAAAATTGATGTAAATTATTTTGAGGACCCAAAGGAGTGTCCTCCCTTTGATAATGATAAAACTAACTAATGTAAAGAAGAATCTTTTGTAAATAAGGGCCCATGTGACCCATACTTAATATAAATAAAGCAAGATTTTTTTTTGGTGTGTTCAAGTGAAGAACTCAAAAACATGTTATTATGTGAAAGAATGTGTATATATTTAATGAATGAGTGATATATACATGTGTATGTAGAGTTATGTGAATAAGAATGTTTACTTTTAGAACCCTATGTTAATTTATGGTAGACGTGAAATGTGATGCAGGTCGAGTGTGAGTCAGTATGGTGACCACCAAACAAGAAGCAAGTTGTAGTGGGTCAGAAAATGGACCAAACAAAAGGAAAGATCAGATTCTAGAACTTCTGAATAGGAAAGAGGCTCATATGGACCACCTGGAACATGAGGTCCAAGTGGTACACGAGGACCAAATTCCCAAGAATGTGAAAGTCAATCAGGGAGAAGGCGGTCTAGGAGAAGGCCTCAAGGTTGAATTGAGGAAGAACTAGGAAAGGATCTGAAAAGAGTAGCACTGCCTAAGTTTTATGGTAAAGCCATCAAAGTAGGAGCTGAGGCATGGATCATTGAGATGGAGAAATATTTATTTGACCAAACTAAAGCTGTGTGGGCTATGTAACAGCTTTTAGGAGAAGCAACTACTTGGTGGGACAATGAAAAGATAGAAAGGAATCTTCAACCTGGTGAGATTACTTGGGAACTCCTCCTCTAAACTTTTAGGAAGAGATGGTTACCACAACTCTTTTTCGATGAGAAGATGACAAAATTCCAAAACCTAACTCAGGGGAGCATGACTTTGACCCAATACTAGGAATTTTTTTCCAATCTACTAAAGTACATGCCTCAGTATCAAGGAGACGAACATTTCCATATCTAAAAGTTAATATTGGGACTTAGACCCCACATTAGAGTAGAAGTGGACATGCATGATCCTCTCACCATGAATGAATTCTTCCAGAAGGCCACCAAACAAGAGCATAAATTGCAACAGTTATCCAATTACTACAACAATTCAAATCTTAAGTCACTGTTTGGGAACAAGAAGTTTCAAAAAGGAGACAAGACCCACCAAATCTGTAATGTCAAGAGGGGAAGTGAGTCATAGGAGGAAGGTGAAGATGGTAGTGGTGGAAAGAGAAAGAAGGCAAACAACAACAAAAGCAATGACGACCAAAAGTAGAAGGGCTTCAGGGAAGATAGGCAAGGAAGTCACAAAGGGCCTCACAATGGGTACTATACTTGTGGAGGAAATCATTATGCCTCTAATTGTTTGCAACAATAAAAATCACAAAGGGAAGGAAACTATCAGCAGTCTCAACATCATCATATCCATGCTGCAGTAGATAACAAGTAGGTAGAGTATTAGGCTTCGCTAATCTAGTTGACGAGTAAGCTCTATGGCCAAACTATCTCAATTTTAATTGATATTAATGTTGTCAATCAGATTGCACCTCGAATGCTTGAATGACTAAATTCATTAATCTTTGAGACATGGGGAAATCTCATCTTCAGTCATATTCCTATGGTGAAGATAGACCTTAAGATTCTAGGTCGGGTTCCTATATGATTATCTTATTATAGACTTGAAACTTTGATGGGAAAAGGGAAAACTTAATCTAATGCAAAACTGGAAATGTTGAACTGTGGTGATACACCTACTTGATTTAAAGAAAGCAGATTAATTCACAACTGATTCCTTACAAGCCTATTTTCACAACTCAGACTAAACAATTTAACTACATAAATGATTCACAGAAAGACCTGATAATTCATTCTTTATGAAGGAAGAATTTATTTTCACAACTTAAATATATGAATGTATTATAAGCACAATTTATGACCTGCAACTAAAATCATTTTTTCTGTGTACATGCATTCACAAATGTGACAGAAATTTAAAGGTTTTGATGTAAAACACATTAAATTTGCATCCAAAACATTCATAAAACAAGACAACTAAATCTAAGAAGGCTAATATCTAACTTGCAATGGCAATAGAAGGAAAACTCTGCAAATGATACTCCAAGATAACCTGTAAAGACTGCTGCAATATCTATTAAATTTTGAAAGCTAAGTTACAAGATAATTCCCTTTTGCAGAATGCAAAGGCTGAAAAACAAGAACTAGAGAAAAATGACTAAGTCATTTCACTTTATACAATAAGCCTCTCAAAGGCATGAATATGAGACTGAAAGTGAAACTTAGTGTAAAATTGTTATCTCCAAAGTAATCCATGAGCAAAAGAAAAAATCCCTGAAAAGAAGGCTCAAACTCATGCAAAAATGAGTGTATGATTATCCAAACTCAAGTTCAACTCATAACTGAACTATAGAGCACTCAAACTACACTAAAAATCCCTAAAAAATTGGGTCCAAGCATGCAAAAGCCTCCTTGTTTGTATCAATCTGCCCATGATAATTGAATCTTCATCTCATGATATGCATGATCAATCCTCAGTTGTCAATCCCTGATTCTTCCAGTTCAATTTACATCATTTGCATGATTTTACCTAAAGAGGATTAAGTGATTAAATATTAAAAATAAACCATTGTATGATTATTTTAATATATAAACGTGGAAAATCCCTCCTTATTTCATTTTAAATATTAATGTAATCATACATTAATATTTAATTACATTGATAGCTCCAAGTAAAATCATGCAAATATGCATGAATCAAAGTAATCATTTTTTCCTAGAAAGGAATAATGACTTAGATAATGCGCATGGACTCATGCAATAATTATGCTTTGCTTGACTTTGGAAATCATAGACCACGGGAGATAAATAAAGGATAATGATTAAATTAAAATCATTAATTAAAATCTACTCTCATGTTGACTTAGAGCAGGATGAAAAAGCTCGAACCCTAAATTCATGAGCATTTTTCACTTTGTATTTTTTTGTAAACAAGCTACTGCCACCATGATCTGGTAAGGGTTTGGACTGAAATGGAGCTCGAATCTTGAGTTCATACTGCAACTTGCTCAACCATTTGTGATGAAAATCTCCACGAAACTGATGGTAAGTGTTTACCTTCTGCTGTATGTGCAAAATCTTTTGCTTTTTCTTCTTTCCAAATGCAATTTCGGCCCTCTATAGTTTTCACCATTGTTACTCTCCTCTGATTGCATCTCTCTATATTTGTGTGCGGGCTTTAATGAGATTTTCCATACTGAGTGATGGGTATTTTTCCCTACTTGCTGTATCCTGTAGACTCATGGGCAAGTCGTGGCTGTGTATCTCATTTTTGCTATGTACTTTTATATTTTTGTAGATGACAAATCCAAATCTCTAAATGCATGAGATCCCATGAGATATTAATTAACACACAGGTTTTCATTTTCCCTTCAATATTTTAGAATACTAGTTATGTAGGCCACCATGTTCATGAGCTGGGTCGATGTTGAGACTATGAACTACTCTGGCCTTTTGATGAGTTTTTTTCTAAAGATTTAAAGGGTTGTGTCCTCTATTATTTCATCTAGATGCCTTCTTTTTGGAGAACCTTTGAACCTTTTCATTAAGTAACTGTTTGTTGCATCTACCTTACATTGAACAAACATTTTCCTTCATTTTGTCTTATGACTCAGAGTATAATCTTACCACTATTCTATTTTTTTTGAGCTATTTGTTTTGAGCAACATTTATTGATATTTAAGGCGTGACTTTGCACATTGGGTATTCTTAATTTGAATACTATAAATGTTGATATAGCTCAAACTCTCTGTGGCTGAAAGCCATTTTATATCATTTACTTATAGGTTGTTTTATGGCATGATTGTGAAACATGGACACTAATGTTTTGATATAAGAAATGCAAATCATGAAAATGCTTTACTATCCTCTTGAAAATCTCAACCACTGTCTGATATTGTTACCTCAACTGTGAATCAAAGACATTGTACAGGTTCTGCAATACTTTAATTATCTTTGCACCTCGCTATTATACATTATTCACTGTCACACATTCCCAATCTTTGAATATTGACATGGCTGCAACCTTATATATGCCATTAGTGACTGCTTGAAACCCCCTTTGAATGATGAAAAAGAGGGAAATGACCTAGAAAATGACCATTCTCTTTTTGCTGTTTCCATAAAAAGTGAATGCATGTAACTGTTCTTGATGCTCACCTTATCATGTTATCATACAAAATTTCAAGTGCATTCATCTAGACAATGATATATAAAATTAGCCCTAATGTTCTTTCATTTTGCACTTGAGCTGCTTTGATACTTCATGACTATCATTCATTTAATATGACTATGAAGGCTTTCATGATAACCCTATAAGCGTTTGATGTTCCAAACTCTCTATATCTTGCTCCTTTCCTTTGGATTACATGGATGTCATCATGTGATCTATTCCTTGAAGGATTGACTACTCATCAGAAGTGACTCATGCTTTGTATATACGCATTTTCTTATTCATGACTACCTCCTTTAATGCTGGTACATATTAATCTGTCATGTCTCTTGATCTGAAACTGAAACAATGTTGTCCTGCTGTAATGTTGACTGGCTTTTTGAATCTCTGGATGAACAAGATATGTGCTTTGAAATTGAAAGAAACAACTTAATTGATTATTGTCTTGTTCTCCCTTCAGCATAAAGGGCTCAATGCCTCATTAAAATGTAAATATGAAAGAAAGAAAGAGCTGAAACAAAGAATGACAAATATAATTAATGCTCTCTTAATCATGTTTCTTTGATTGTTTTATTGAACTATGAGCAATAAGATGATTTTCTCAATCTATTTCCACCATGCTATTAGACTGCTTGATGACAGTCCAAGATGATGATTATTTCTTTGATGCTTTAATAACTCTCATATATGAACGTTGAATGAGAGGTGTCCTTATGATATGCCGGGCTCAACCCTTGCGGGAGCCCGTTTTACTCCACATATTTGATGAAAATAATCACAAATGTAATGAACCTGTTCCTGCACATTGAAACAAACAAGTTAGCAAAAAAAATAATCGAAGCTGAAAGCTTCCATTGAGTTTCTTTTTCCTTGATTATCAGCCTTTGTAACTCAATCATCTGGTGAATTCCTAATTTAATGCAAATTACATTCCTGTTGGTAGCGTAGGCATAAAGCAGAATGTAATTCATCATTGCTTAGAGTACACCTCTAACACCATCTTTTACAATTTTGCAGGTTCATGGAGCGCGAAAATGAGGCTGTAGCTTGGAGACGCGACAACTGAAGACATCAAGCGAAAGCGATTCATCATCACAGGCAATGATGAATTTCATCTCTTCTTTGTGTTTACGTTATCTTTAGTAGTGTAGCTTATCATTGAATTTTGTATTCATTATTTGATTATAATAATCAAATCTCGCTTACTCAATGGCTTGTGCTCACCTGCCTAGCGAGATTTTAGTGTTTTACAAAATGAATAAAAGCATTATTATGCAATTTCCAATTTTCTATTTCAATACTTGCACAATAAAATCTTGAAAACCAAATGTAATCATATTTTCATACATGAATAATTTCCAGCAGCAAAGCCTTTGGAAAATCTATGTACCTTCAATGTTAATGCAATTCACTTACTCTTGTTTGAGCTTCTGTGAAAAATAGGTAACAATTAAAAGTTAACAATCGTTTGTGACCCTAGGAGTAATAATATCCTAAGATTCCCATAGACCTAGATGCATGAAAATCATGGATAGTCCGCCAAGATGGAAACGTATAGAAAGTGAAGGGTAGATACCCCTTCTCTTTGCAGAGCGAAGTTAGAGCTTTCAACCTTATAGACCCAAAGCTAACCCGTATGCGGCACGCTTTTAGGCTCAATGAAGGAATTTTGGGGATAAACCGGTTAATCGAGCATAAGCCTATAGTAAAATTGTGATGATAAGATAGTTGTTTAGATGATCAAGGGAACCTTGAGATTTTGTGGAATGCAAAGATCCTTAGAGACAATGTAAAATCTTAGTCACACAAACCAAAACGTCACCTAGTGTATATTTATTCCATATCGCTGACCTTGACAAGAAGGAACCGCTATCTGTGGATGGAATACCATATTCGGCCACAGCTCTGAGATGTATTCCCTGATGAACTCACAGAGTTACCTCCGAAACAGGAATTTAACTTCTCTATTGACCTAGTACTAGGAGTTGAGCCACAGTCCAAAGAACCATATTGGATGACCACCATCAAAATCTATGAGTTGAAGACCTAGTTAATGGAGTTGTTAAACAAAGGGCTCCTAAGACCCAGTGTGTCTCCTTGGGGAGCACCAATTATCTTTGTGACAAAGAAGGATGGAACCTTGCATCTATGTATAGACTATCGGATGTTGAACAAGGCAACCATCAAGAATCGATATCCACTCCCAAGGATTGATGAGTTGTTTGACTAGATGAAGAGAGCAACAATGTTCTCCAAATTCAATCTCAAGTCGGGATACCATCGATTGAGAATAAAGGAAGAAGACATTCTGAAGATTGCATTTCAAACTCTGTATGGACATTATGAGTTTAGTGTGGTACCTTTTGGTTTAACCAACACACCCGTAACTTTCATGAATCTCATGAATATTGTGTTCAAAGACTACTTGGATGAATTTGTTTTGATTTTCATAGACAACATCCTAGTTTACTCAAAGTCTATTAAAGAGCATGATAGGCACTTAAGGATAGTGTTACAATGTCTAAGAGAGAAGAAACTCTTTGGGAAGCTATCCAAGTGCTCATTTTATGAAGACAGGGTGCACTATCTAGGCCATATTATTTCAGTTGAGGGAGTCTCTATAGACCTTGAGAAGATTAAGATGATCAAAGAATGGTTGGTGCCTCAAAATGTCACAAAAGTCCATAGTTTTATGGGCCTCACAGGATACTATAGAAAGTACATGTAAGGTTTCTCCCAGATTGTGTCCCTAATTAGGTCACTCCAAAGAAAAGGAACACGATTTGAAGGGATCAAGAAGTGTGAACAATAATTCTAACTCCTAAAGGAGAGGCTCGCGACAACCCCAATGTTGACCATCCTCGATCCTAACATAATATTCATTGTAATCACAGATGCTTCAGGAGAGAGAGTGGGAGTAGTACTAATGTAGGATGGACAAGTGATAGTGTATGAATCAAGGAAGCTTAAACAAAAAAAGGTTTAAGCTCAAGACAAACCACTTGGGATTGAGATACAATTTTACTCAACCAAACCTTAATGTGTAGCAAAGAAGGTGGTTGTAATTCCTTAGTGAGTATGACTTCAAAATTAACTTTATAAAAGGAAAAGAGAACAAAGTGGTTGATGCCCTTAGTAGACGAAGACATATGGCAGCCATGATCTTGACAAGGTCTAATCTAAGACAGTAGGTGACACAACATTTGCAAGGGGATGAGCACTATGAAAGGGTGAAGAGCACCCTAGCAAAGTATCCATTAGATCATCAGTTTGATGGGTATGAATTTGAACTAGATGGGATTTTGAGATACTAGAGAAGGATGTACATTCCAGACTCTAGAGAGATGAGGAAGTTTGTTCTAGAAGAAGTTCATAATGCACCTTATTTAAGATACCCCAAAGTCTCCAAAATGATCGCAGAATTGAAAACTCTGTACTTTTGGCCTAAACTCAAGAAGGGTGTAGTGGAGTATGTATCCAAATGCTTAGAGTTTCAATGAGTCAAGGCTAAACATGCACATCCAATAGGGATTTTGTATCCTCATGAAAAACCTGAGTATAAATGAGAGGTGATCAGTATGGACTTTGTACAGGGGTTACCTTTGAGCAAGAACCGACATGATATTATCTTGGTTGTGGTCGATAAGTTGACTAAGGTGGCGCACTTCATCCCAAGGAACCTTAAGGATGATCATTGACCTTGGCCAAGAAATTTGTCCAGGAGATCTTCCACTTACATGGAGTGCCAGAGACTATCATTTATGATAGGGACACCCGAATGACCTCAAGATTTTGGATGACCTTGAATGCCGCATTGGAAATCAAGCTAAATTTCACCTCAGATTACCATCCTTAGACCGACGGACAGACGAAGAGAGTGAATTAGGTAGTTGAAGACCTCCTCCAAACATTTACTACATAGACAACCAATATAAGTGGGAAGAATACTTACCATTGGTAGAGTTTGCTTACAATAACTCCTATCACACATCTCTAGGGATGACACCATTCAAATCTCTTTTATGGGTTAAGTGTCATACACCCATCAGTTGGGATAGATTGCAAGACAAGATCATAGTAGGTCCTGAAATGCTCAAGGATATGGAAGAACAAATGAGAGTTATTAAGAGCAAACTAAAGGAGGTGGTAGACAAACAAAAGAGTTATGCCAACAAGAATATAACCTCTAGATAGTTTGCGGTAGGTGATAAAATATTTGTGAGAGTTAGGCCTCATAAAATTTTCATTACCTTTGGGAATTCTTCTAAGTTAGCCCTGAGATATGTGGGTATGTTTGATGTCTTGGAAGTGATCAACCCAGTTGCTTATAGTCTTGCTCTACCACCTACTCTAGCTCAACTTTATAATATGTTTCATGTTTCCTTGCTTAAGTCATATCATCCTGATGTAGCTCATGTGCTCGATTGAAAAAATTTGTAGGTATAAGACCTAGGAGTGGTGCTAGTGGATCCCTTTAGAATCCTAGATAAATGCAACGTTAAATTGTAGAGTAGAGACATTACTCAGTTTAAGGTCCAATGGGACCAATATTTAGAAGATAGTGCTACTTGGGAGGATGCAGAAGAAATAGAATGCTCCTTCCCATATTTGCTTTCTTAGAAAGAGACTCTTGTTATTTTCTATATAGTTTTTCTTAAATGTTTTGGATTGAATGATGTGATGTTTTGGCTTGGAAACAATATGAAATGATGTTGAAAGAGACATATGATCTAATTTTGATTAATTAGACATTGAGACGATGTCTCTTCCTAGAGGGGAAGGATGTCATATCCCAAATTTTTATTGCATTTAAATTATAATATGTTAAATTGAACAATTGAGGAAATTCAATATGTTGAATGATAAATTTGATATTTTGAAAATGTTTGAAAGAAGTTGACTATCTTTTGACTATGCGATCTTTTGAACTATCTTATGCTTTTATCATGATTGAATGTTACTGATGAACTATGTAAGTGCAAGTGTGTGAAAATGTAGGAAACAGGTTGAAGGTCAAGAACACGGTTAAGGTAGGATCGTTTAGTTAGATTGAATAGTAAGCTTGATGGAATCTAAGTGCACACACCGCTAAACAACATGATATCTGCATTTAAAATTCATTTAGAAGATTATATTGATTTGATTCAATATAATTCAATGATTGAAAAAAATAGGCTTGTGGAATGTTATACATGTGATTTCTTATTCAATTTGTCTATCTTGATCTCGTGTGTTTGAAATTTAAAAGAAAACAATAGCATGGTTAAACATATATGTATGTATTTAAAAAGGGCATGCCTAAAGGATAAAAAAACTTCATTTAGAAGCTATCATTTGAGTAAAATAAAAGTCCATTCTTTACTTAAAAGTGATTAAACACTATATTGTTATAAAATAAAATAGTGATAAAATAGTGATATATATATATATGTATGCATACATATATAAACATATATATTCCTTATAAAAAGAATATGGGATCGAATTTATCAAATATCATTGTCAAATTCAACTAACATACGTAAAGAAAATAAAACTTTTAATAATATCATAAAGATGATATTATGGTAGAGTGATCTGCATTCAAATTGAAGACTAAGATTTTTGAATGCAGTAGTGATAGAACTAGGGTTGAATTGAGAAAACACAATCTCAATGCTTGAGTCCTTGTCTTGTGAACTCCTAAGGTGTTATTTCTTTCACCCTACAACCTATAGGTCCTCTGCCTTTGAGGCACCCCTGGTTCACTATGACAACCCTGCTATCATTGCAAATCTGCTGCTACAAAGCGTTACTTGGTACTCTTTCTTCACATGCACCATCTAGCCCGTATTCCTCTAAAGACTAGTCCACCTTCCATTCTGTCCAACCTTGTTGCAGGGGTGTGTGACACCTTCCAAGGCCTCCAAAGTCATCTATTCCAAGTGCTTCAACAAACACCAAGCTTCAATTCTCCATCGTTTTCCTAAAATCTCAGTTCTAGGTTCTTGGGCAGGGCTACAAGCCTCAAGCCCCTTTTAGCCCTCTCAACACAAAGAACAGGTTAGAACTCTCCTCTCCCACCTACTTGTGCCAATATTTCTATTGACTCTCTGGCTCTTTTCCCAAGCTCTGACAGGTTCTTTGGAATTTGGTACCTTTCCTGCCTGTACAGGGGTACAATCCAACCTTGGTGGAAGCTAGGGTTTCTTAAGACCCTTCCTTGGTCTGTTCTACCTTTTCTGACCACACATGCATTGAAGAGCCTTCTGTTTACCACTCCACACCTTCTTAGACCTGCCTGCATTCACAATACTTCGTTAGATAATAATGTTGCACACCCCTGCCACGTTAGGGTTTTGCCCTCTTGACTGTCTTTTCTAGTCGGGTTTCCAAACTCGCCTAGAAACAGTCTTCCAGCTTTCCTTTTGAACCACTAACAACTACTATATATACACTATATACAAGCCTAGAGTTTAGCATTGTTCCCTCTGCATCCATACTACCTGGCGCGATCAAAAACAACCCTAAAACTCCATTATTCTGGTTTTTTTTACC
>VDFB02383781.1:0-24634 GCA_007258455.2 Sequoia sempervirens | reverse complement strand
CTCCTTTGATGCTTCAGTATGTCAAAATATTATGGACATGTATTTTACCTTCCATTATGCAGAAATGCAAAATTGCAAATTTTATGCTTCTCCACCAGTCATATCAGACTGAGAATACTATGAATATTGTTGGTTTGATCCTAAACAACCTTGTTACAATAGGTTGTCAACACTTTCCTAGTGCTTTCCTGCTACCCACCCTTTTTCAAAATTCTTTGCAAGTTAATTATGCTTATCATCAGCCCCATGAGATATTTTTTTGTTCCCAATCATCAATCTTATCTTCCAATTTAGCCTTAGAACATGAACAACTTGGAAAACATTAACATCAAAGAAATGAGGTTAATCTTCCAAGAGTAGTTAAAGGCTATTGACAGGGAGAAAGAATACAATCTATGACATGATCATCTTTCTTATCAAGCTCATCTTCATAAAAAATTAATGACAATACAAAGAAGGCAACTTGAGGAGTGTCTTGCAAGATATATTTTCGCTAAGGAAGAACAAATCAATTAGTTGAGAGCTAGGAAGAAACAAATCATACAAGAAACTAAGGCAACCTCCTAGGATCCTCGTTTCAACATCCCAAGTTTTAGAGGTTCTCAAACCTCTCAATAGCCTATTCTTCCTCAAGAGATTCAATGAACTCCTCAGTGTCCCTTGCAAAAGATTGCACTTAATTAGTTTTCTTGTCTTGACACAATTTGACTCTTTAAGGGTGGACTTGTTGTTTGGAAAGATGATTAGTTTGATGAGAAAATTAAGAGATGTTGCCTATTTTTTGTGAGTCCTCACATGTCATGGAGAATGAAAAATCAGACATACTTCAAGAAAAAGTAGAAAAATCAGTCATAGCAGCAGGAGGGTGAACAAAATGAGTTGGAACAACAAGTAGGAAACAATATAAAAAGGAGTTAGTGCCATTATTCAATGGAATTCCTTGAAATATTAATAATGATGAAGAGAGCACATCCATGCCTACATCAAAAAACTTGGAGTAGTAGGAATCCGACTTAATGAGTTATAATGAAGGTGACTTCAATGATACAGGGCAACAAAATTTCTAATTTAGTGAGGAGGCTAATGAGGACTCATGTTTAGATGACATTTGCAACTCCTTACATTATGGGGAATATGCATGTAGCATTAAAATTTTAGATGGACCAAATCATGTTGTTGATTATTTAGAGCATACTTTGGATGACATGGATATTGTTGCACATGAGGGAGAAATCATAAAAAATGATGTTGTGGTTGTGGATGTGGAGGATGGTTTGTGGCAGGGAGCTTTAGTGGTTGTAGACAACAAGTGGGAATAATTAACATAGAAAGACAACTTGAAGATTTTATTTTTTCATCCAAAGTGTCTCAAGGACCCAAAGTTTGTGTTGATCAAATGTGCATCAATACATGTAATTATGAGGTATATTGGATTTCCACTATCCCTAAGCATGACAAATGAATATGAGGTCTTCATTAAAAATGAAGATGTGAACTTTTGCATTGGGGATAATGTATCTAAACTTGAATGTTTTATTTAGGACCAACATACCAAAGTTGATGTTGAGAAACAAAACATGTCAAAAGGATGGTTCCTTTGTTTCTCAAATTTATAGTATGCTAGAGTTTTTTTTTTTTTTTCATGTGCATAAGAGAGAGATTCCCTATGTAGATCAAGAGGTAGATATGACATACTTTTCATCACCATGTGAGTGTAGCTATGGTCTAAAGAAGATAAACTCCTTCAAAAGACCTATCTTTGACAGAGGAAAGATATGGTAGTTGACTTCCTTGTTTGTAAATATTTGCACATATTAGTTTAGTATTCTTGTTTTCTAGGAAGTGTTTTGTACACTCTATATTATCCCTACGAGGATGTATGGTTTATATTTTCTTTTCCTCTAGGTGTATTTTGTGCATGTCCAATTTTGTTGTGTTGAGATAAGGCTTGTTACAATTGTTGTTAACCCTTTTCTTTGTGCCCAATGGATTGATAAGGCTTTTGGATTCCATGATTAGCAAACAATCATCCCATAGAAGTTGCCAAGATATTGATACTTTGAGCCCCCACATGTTATAACCAATATAAGATACACAAATAGGTCATTGTGTCAATAGTAGTTTCGTTTTGGGTTCCCTTTCCATCCACCTTAGTTGGTCACCTGAATCCCAAATTCCAAAATTGACTAAGTCCCCAAGTGTGAAGGAATACAATTGGAGGTTCCATAGGAACTAGGAATGATTGGTTCCTAATTCCTATGGAACCCTCGAAAAAGGTTTGAAACAAAGAAAACATGCACAATCGTGGAGGAAAATAGAAGAAATAAAAGGGTTTAGGGGGAACCTCCAAAGAAGAAAAAGGTGAAGTGAACACAAGGAAAGGTCAAGGTTGAATATAATGAATGTGTAGAGGATGACAACAAAGCACCATTTTTTTCCTACCCTCTTTGCGCCATGATTAATTCCATAGCTACCAATGTCCAATTTGTCTAGGATGATAAGGAATTTTAATGTTTTGGGCATGATTTGAGGAGGAACAAAGACTACCCATGCTTATTTTATTATTGTAGACTACAATTTTTCTAAAACCCATTCCTTGGCTCCCTTTTGTAACAGATTTTAGGGGCACCCTTGCAATATTATTCAATGCTAAGGACATGTGTCTATAGTTTCTAACTTTCTTGATCACCATTTTTCTTCTACAATGAAGTAAATAGGTTGTTAAGCCTCATTTGCAAAGTTCCTTGGTTTTCTTCTCAAGAGCTATACATCTTTGCAACTCCTCTTTTGTAAAACAAGCTCCATGCTTCTGAATGAATAAAGATTGTTATTTTCACCTCTTTTCACTTTTTGCACTTTGTGTAAAAGTTATTTACCATTGTGTTTGAATGGTTATTTTTTATCTTCCATGTATGTACACTATGTTAAACATGTTTCACTAGTAGAATTTAGAAAATAAATGACTAGGCGACTAAAAATTTTAGTCACAACAACTAAAAATGACTAAATTCTACTTATTTTTTGCAACTCAGCTATAAATGAGTAAATAAATGATTAATTTGGTTGTTGACTAAAAATTATTTAGTCACACAAATAAAAATGACTAAATAGCTAGTGATTTATTTAGTCACAATCCATTTGAATAAATCATTTAAGGAATCAAGAATATAGCCCACCAAAATACTCTAAAACTTTAATAAACATACTCTAAAACTTTCGTTGAAATCTTATTTTTCAGGAATAGCCCGCCAAAATGGAGTTTTTATTTTAATAAACGTAATCTAAAACCTTTGTTGAAACCTTATTTTCAGGCGTAGCCCACCAAAATGGAGAAGTGTTTCAGTAAAGAATGATAGAGAACAACAAGGAGATGTGTGTGACAGGAGGCATAGGATTTATTGTTGCTTATATCATTCCTGCTCTGCTCAACAAGGGTTACATTGTTCGCGATACTATTTGTAATTGAGGTATTCAATTGAAATATATTTGCATAATCTCAAATTCCTTCAGATGCTTTTGAAGCATCAATGTATCCTATATAGGGTTTATAATGATTTCTTTTAATTTTTAAAAAATAAATAAGATGCTTTTGAAGTATCAATGTATCCTATATAGGGTTTAGAATGATTTCTTTTAATTTTAAAAAATAAATAAATGATGTATTTTCCTGTGATTAGATAATATGGAAATCTCCTAAATCTGCCCCAACAAACTATCCTCTTTGGTACTGTATTCATTACTCCAACTGCTAGGGTTTTGCATGTGACATCTTTAATATCTTCATGACAATGGTTTTTAAATAGATCCCAGTCTTTGCTTTAATGCTTATCATGTTAACCCTTGAGTTCCATAATCCACCTTCAATCTCTTCTAAGAATTTTTTCTTAAGCTAGACTACATAATATGCATATAAAGCAAGTCTTTCATACCCACCATTGTTCCAAACCACCACTCACTTCCTTGCTTAAAATGCTACCTCCATAAGCACAATAGCATGTTTTAAAATCATGGTTGCCAATGATTGACCATTAAGGTCACTACTTTCATCAAGATACAATGAGATTTTTGTCTTCAAACTCAAGTCATTATGCAAGATAACATTGCGAATTGTTTGATGTGTACAATTTGATTTTCTTGCACATTTACTGCTTTGCTAACTGCCTTTAAGACTAGATATTGCACTCTCAAACAACTCACTCACTGTCACTTGAAGATTCCTTTCATGAGAATCCTTTTATAAAATCAAACTATGCCTACAGACTGACTACTTACTTACTATAGGAGACTCATTGTTTCATGGTATTGTGGGTATTAATATCCTTCAACCTTATTGTCACTACTTCACAGTCCACAAGGTATTATTCACTGTTCTCCCATCTTCGATGAGTCTCAAACACTAATCAAACATGCAATCCACTACCTCCATTATACAATGGCTAAGAAGAAACATTGAACCTATGATTACCACTGTTACTTCATTTGGACAGTCATTCCCTGATTACATTTTCCTTGTATAACACTGCCAAAAGCATTTGAAAAAATCTCAAGGTCAGCAAGGGGGTAAGGAAACTCACTGTTAAAATCTCCACTTTAGTATGAAAGGTTTGAACTTTATTATCTTGTCACTGGTCAACCTCTTTTTGACTGTCACACCTCAAGTGACTGTCATTCTTCTGACTATAAATTGCATTTACAAATGTCACTGAGCTACATAGTGTGCATGTTATTGGCTACAATGTCTCAATCTTTCTGGTATTACAACCTCACTAATCCGTTAGAGTTATTGTTTATGTTTCTACGGAGGCCTAGGGTTTGTACCCTAGTCATGCTCTTACCAATGCTTCTGTTGGTACTAAAAAACAACCTTAAATCTTGGGTCAGAAAATTAGTTGTCTTGGTAGGGTTGTGGTATGATATTGGATTGTATACTAGAGTGTGTGGGAAGCTTGTGTTTGATCATTAAGGTATGTAAACCTGATCAGGGAAATGTATCCTATATATCATTGGTCTTGCTTTAATACTTTCCATAATGGTTATTAGCATATCACATTATTATAGTTTGTGGTAACCCAAGATTGCATTCAAGTATGTAACAAACTTGGTTTGTAGTTTAAGCTATACACTTTTAAGTAACATTAATAAGGTTTAGAAAATATTGATCACTCTCTAGAATATCCCATTAGCTTATAGGTTGTGCTTGAATGCACTACATAATTGATATAACACAACCACTCTGCATATCAACCAAAGTTATAGGCTCTTTATTGCAGCAAGAGGTAATCGCTCTTGGATCATGCTATCATTACATCATAACCTGCTAAACTTGAGTCAACCTAAATTCACCCAATGATGATTGACACCTAATTGTGATGATATTGATTTGTACATGAATTGTGTTCATATGAGTGCCTCCATTTCTATCACAACATAGCCACATTAAACTTGGGTCACACATGAATGCATCCTGTATTTATTATAGCAAAACTATGCCACATGACCAATAGATTTATGGATCACATAATTACAGTCACAAGAATTTGTTCCTCGGTTGTGCTCTTATGGTGATTCCATTACCATTACAACATAACCCTTTGGACTTATATTGCTCAAATCCTTACATTGCTTATTTTCTCTTTGGATGGATTGCTTCATGGATTTTTTGTGATTTATATAGCTTTTGTTTTGATAGTAAATGACATCGAATTCTTTCTGAAGCTGGAATGGTTTATTAATTATGGTTTTATGATGATTTTGAGTTTTATTTAATAGAAGGGGTTAATATGTGTTATTTTTATGTGCAGGAAGAATAGATTGTGATGCAACGTTTGGGTATGGACGGTATAGGAAAAACTGGATTACTATCGGTGTCATAACTAGGTTGGAGAGTACCTTGAGCTGGTGTGAAACACTTCCGAGTGTTTTCGGTAGGAAGCATAACCTAACTGTAGGAATTTTTGAATATCTGATAGAGGAAGTTCCTTTATTCTAAAGATAAAATCATAAATCTGCTTGTCCAATTGGACATCCAACTTGACATATTTAATATTCGATAGAGAAATTTTGTACATTCTAAAGATAAATCATAAATCTGCTGGATCAATATTAGATCCAATTTGAGGTAGTGAAGCTTCGACAGAGGAAGTTCCTACATTTTAAAGATAAAATCATAAATTTTATCGATCCAATTTGAGATCCAATTTGAGGTCATGAAGCTCTGAAAGAGAAAGTTCCTACATTCTAAAGATAAAATCATAAATCTCACTTGTGAGTCCAGATTTAAAGGTCAATTGTAAGGATTTGTCTTTTTAGCGTGTCTTTTCCAGGTGGTGGCTGGCAGAGACCATTTGCTTGTGTTTTGACGCTCAGGCTGGGAGACCAGTTCATGGGATGGGGAACTGTATGGGACATGGCTCTGGGCTGTGGGCTCAGAGAGATAGTATGGCAGGGTAACAGGATGATTCCAGGCCAGATGGATGTGTTCCTGATTGGTGACATGTAGCCAGATGTGGACTGACCAATTTGTTCCTTGTATTTAATTTAAAGGTGTTAGGAGCAGTCAACGGGAGGTCTATGCATGAACATGTTCAGAATTGTTTGAAACAGCTGCAGTATTTGCTTCATTTATTTGATCTAAGATAGCCCGCTATATAGAAGATGCTCTCAAAATCATAGTAAAATCCTTTATTCCGGGATGACTGTTTAGAATCTTTCCCATCATAACAATGAACAAAAGCATCATTCATTAACCTGAACTTTGCAAGAGTTTCATCAAATTCTACTTTTCCACTCTCTTTTCCATTCTGAATTTTATTCCCAATTTCATCCATGAAGAACTTCCTTAGCATGTAGATCCTTCTATTAGCCATAACTTTGCCAGGTGTCGAGGATAGCTTCAAGCTTTTACCCAAGCAGCAATTGACAAATTTTTGGTAAGGCCAATTTTTTTCAATTGCTGCTTGGTTAAAAAATAGAAGCTATCCTCAACACTTGGTAAAGTTATGGCTATCAACAAGATCTATAGGCTGAGGAAGTTCTTCAGGGATGAAATTGGGAATAAAATTCAGAATGGAAAAGAGAGTGGAAAAATAGAATTTGATGAAACTCTTGCAAAATTCAGGTTAATGACTGATGCTTTTGTTCATTGTTATGATGGGAAATATTATGAACAATCATCCTAGAATAAAGGATTTTACTATGATTTTGAGAGAATCTTCTATACAACAGGCTATCTTAGATCAAATAAATGAAGCAAACAATTGTGAAAGAGCCAACAATTTTGAATTTGAAACAATGGTGTCTTATGTATAGAATCCCCCTGTGATTTGCTCCTACAATAAGGTATAACAATTTAGAATATGAAACAATGGTATATGAACAACTATTTAGCCTATCTATTATGCTACAACAATCAACTACATGTTATAACATATCCATATCAACATAAAACAATAGGTGCACTTCACCTCAAAATCTACTATGGTAATTGCTTTGTAAGGAAGTTTGCACTCCATGAACATTCTCTATGCACATTGGTATGTTGGTTATTATCTCGATCTCCTTTATGATCAAAAGAACAGTGAAGTTCATTGCATAACTCATGACCATTTTGGAGTGCTATGATCCAATTCTCTTTTACTTCTTACTCTCTGTGTTCTCAATCACCATGTACAAATGAATTAGAGGATAGATCTTTGTCACTATTTGACAATAAATTTCATTGTTTTTGGACTGTTTGTTATGATTCAATCACTATTTGATAGTGTTCTTCCTTTCCCATTCCTATAGGACATAGGAAAATTCACAGTTTGCAACTCTCTAACAATGGTAAATAGATACAATAAAGATATTTAAAATTTTAGAAGTGATTTTTTTTTTAATTGCTAAAGCCTATTTATCAATTTTATAACTTAAAATTATTTAAGCTATTTGAACAACTAAACTTCATATTATAAATCTTTAAAGTACAATAGAATTAGGTATTTAAAATGATTACAGAGAAGTTGAATGAAAATTAGTAAATTACTATTGATTTAGCTTTTCCTTTTGTGTGTTTATAGGGTTATTTCTTCTAGCATTTGTTAGGCCTATTTTGCATTATATGGAAACAACAAAGGTAGTTCCACATCCAGGTCTAAATGAGGTGATGACCCATCCTTCTATGATGAATTTTGCAGATACACCCAAGAATAGATCTAAAAATATTAGCTTTTTAAACCTTCAGATCTTTGAGATCGTTGCAAATTTGATGTGATTTTTGTATAGTTGTGTAAGACCCCGATTTTCCTATGATTAATACCCAACCTAACTTGTTACATGTTAAGTGGTATTGTGGGCAATAAATAATTTAATTGTGTGACAATATTTTTGTATTTCATTTTGACCTGTGTTTCGTTGTTTCTGCCATGAAGGTGTTAAACACTCATGAAGTGTGGGATATAAATGGAAATATTAAATGAAATTATTTACAGTAAAATCTTAGGATATTCAACTAGAGGATTTATGTGATATATGATTGTTGTTTATGGTTTCATTGGTAATGTGCAGGAAAGAAAGGATGTCAGTACAAGAAGGGAAAACCATCAAAAAGAAAATCAAAAGACACCTTCTTGTGGTTATGAATTTGATCCCTTTTGGGGCTTATAAAGAAACAAAGTTAATATGTTGGTAGATTAAGGTGTAAGGTTTGATATTAAAAGGATAACTTACTTTTGGTTTTTGAGGGCATTTAAAGGTGAGTCATATGGGTTTAAGTGGGGTTAGGGTTTAGGAACCCCTATTTGAAATTGAAAATTCGGATGGACCCTTAAATAGGGCTTTAAAGAGGGTTGTTGGTTATTTTCCTTGGTTGAGATGCAAAAATAAACCCCCTAGGGTCTATACCATAGTGGTAGGGGTCAAGTAGGCATAAAATAGTGCCCTAAGGACATGATTTGACTCTGCAAAGTCCCCATAATGAAGAGTGACGAATTTTGAGGGGAGGATGGAGAGATGAAAAGATTTGGGGTTGTCCAAGTGCATGTTGTCTCTTTAATGAGAAAAGACTCTCATTGAAGAAGGAAGGTACATTCCACACCTCCCCATCCAAAAAGTTGCAAGTTGAAACCACTATATAGTTGGAGAGGGAGAATGAGTAGGGTGTTACCCACTTCTCCTTATAGAGAAATGAAGTTGAGATAGAAGAAAGGAGAGTGAGAAAGATGGCTTGGTTGGAGAGGCAAGAAGGGTAGAAGAGTTTAACCTCTCATCTAATGAAAAGAGATAAGTCTTCTTCTCCCCATTCCTCATTGATTAATTGTTGTAAGAAGATAGTATTTTTGTAGGGGTTTTCATTGAGTATGGTGGGTGGAGAGCTTGGATGTTATGCTGTCTTTTTTTTAACTCTATTATAAAATCTTGAGAAGACTCCATTTATCATTTTGGGGTTAATAAAATTCTTGCTCGGGGGTATGGCTAGAGCCCACGAGGCTCCATGATGCCATTACGGTAGGGTGGAGAGCAAGCCTTAAACAGTTGTGTTTCCTTCATGGTATTTATTTAAAGTTGTTTGTAATATGAAAATTTGGTGATTTGTTATACACGAAAGAGGATGGAAAACAAGAAAAAATATGATATTTGGGTTACAATGATCTTTCCTATGTTCTTCCAATATACATTAGTTCCATGTAATAATCATATAGTGTTAAATATATTCCTTACAACTAGAAAGGAAAATTATGGTATTTTATTTTGTTAGATGTGTATTCTATTCAAATTCCTAGTCATAGAAATTAAAGTAAAAAAGAAGAAGAAGAAGATAAAAACCAGTGTTCTTCTAAGTACTTTTATGCATCATTTGTTTCTTGTTTCAGAATATTAAGAAGAAAGTTGATAAAGTGAAAATGAAGGTGAAAATAATTAGTTTGATCAAAATATTGAAAATTATTCCTTCTCAACATTTAAGCACTTATTGGAGAATTACCCTTAATAAGAAAATAAATTTAAATTAAATAAAAGAGAAAACTCATCATATTTCTTCAATATGTGCACACAGTTTACTAGATACACAGTTTTGAATATATGAACATTTATGATTAAAAAGGTTGATGGTAGATATGCACCACGATCGTATCCTACCTAATGTTCATTACAGTGGGAAGGTAATTTTAAGTAAAGTAGGAAATGGATCCCTGTGGACCTTATATGCATGTCCTTTCCTTCTCTAAAAGAATTACAGGAATTTTTACTATCTGTAGGGTGCAAGACAGAACTTGGGGAAGGGTGTTAGAAACCCATATCATATATAGTAAAACAGAGTAATAGAAAATATTATATGAACTACTGTTATTGAAGGGCGAATGAAGATTGACACACTTCACCAGAACTACTAAGAACTTATTTCGAGAGAAAGATTCTAAAAAGGAAATTAGAAAAGAGGGGTCACATGTTCTGTGTTAGTTGAATCATGGAGATCTAGTTCATGGTTATCATCCTTTTCCTCTTCTACAGTTACTTCCTCTTAGCTTGCATATTTAGAAAACATTAAGTCAATAAATCAAAAGCTTTATTTCACCTTCAAGCATAGCAGCGTAATGCATAGCTGTTTACTTCCCTCCAACAACAGTTTTCCCCTCATTATCTATGCTACCTGGGAATTAAAATTCATGCAGAAGCTTGTAATCGAAAATAGAATCAATAATTAATGCCACTAGTCATATTTATAAAAACAAAATTCGTAATAATCTTGATAGTCAGATTCGGCATTAAAAATAAGCATATTAAGTGAAATTAGCATGATAGCAGCAATATGAATAATACTCGAGCATTTGAAATTGATTTAGTTTTAACCCAGAAAAAAATAATAAATAAATAAAATATGATAATACAATCGTTGTTTACTTTAGGAAACTAATTGTGGGGAAAAATCAATATGGTGTTAGCATTATTGTCAGCAAGAAATCAAAGTAGTAACCTGCACAATGTAGAGGTGGGTGCCACTATCATTATAGTGAGAATATACTAGCATAACCTCTAAATGGTGTTCTCGTGAATTGAATATTGAATTGATATTAAGATTTACACTAATAAAGTTCAAACGAATTTCAAGATTGACAAGTGCCATCAATTTAAACAACATTGACGGTTAAGAAGGTGTAAAAATAGTAAAAATAAATATGTACAAAGATAAGTAGTTCCTTCTTTCTCACATAACATTTACAAAAAAAAATTATCTATATAAATTTATCAGGTGAGTAATAATTGAAGTCACTTTGAGATTTAATAATATTATACATAAATATTGTATGTATATATGGGGTATTATAGTATGGTATAAATATATATGGATACACATTTTATATTGTTAAAACGATATTAAGATTGATAAGCGTATCTGTGCTAAAGATTAATACACTTATTGAATAAAAATGATAGTAATATTAAACTAGTGTGTGGTATTTTCTATTTAAGCCTTGAGATGGTATTAGGAAACTATAGGCAGCAGAAATCATTAATCTCTATTGAGTTAAAAAGAAAAAAATAAAATAAAAATGAATTGTTAGGTTTTCTTGCTGAAAACAATATTGAGGGTAATATTAGTAATATAGAAAGGTAGAAATTTACTAATATGATAATAAATATTTGAGTGGTAAATTTAATTAATTATTATATTAATTAAAATATTATTATTGGTGGTTAATAAAATTACTAAAATATTGGATATATTTGAAGAGTAAATTTTATGTAACTATTATTAGACAATGTTATAATATTAAATTGACTTTCAAAATAATACTATCATGATCCTTAAAAAAAAGGTACAACTTGTTACACCAAAATTATTTAGTTAAAAATAAATAAAATCATGCTATTTTTCTTGTTAAAAACTTGGGCATACAATCACATTAGTGGGATAGTCAAATTGGGAGTAAAATAAATAGCAAAAGCATTTAACTATGTGAATAGTAGTAAGATTTATTTTTACAAGTGTAGTAATAATACCATTCTTAAGTAAAAAGAATATGTTTAGATGTTTGATTAGTACATAATTATTAGTTGGTAAAATTGATAGTAAAATTAAATGGAAAGATTATTAATAAATGATAAAACTAATAGTAAATGTTATAGTTGGTAAAACTATCATTAAATTTAGCATAAATGAATAACGATCTTGATGTAATTAGAAGTAAACATAGAATTGGTAATTACTAGTGATATTAATATTAAATTGTGCACTTAATATAGATATTAAATATAGATATTACTAGTGTTCTTAATTTTAAGTTGTGCACTTAATAAGGGTGGTATTTAAAAAAAATAAAAAAATGATGGTAAACTTAAATAATTTAATAATTAGTTAAGAGGTAATTTTAAAATAATAATTATAATTACTATTGTGAATGGTATTGAATAATGATTACATTAGATAAATATTATATTGATGATGTATGAAAAGTGGGAATAAAAGTGAATTGTAGATTATCAAATAACACTATTAATGGTACCCATATTCTTAAATAACAATAATATTCTATTATTTTAGATCATTGGGTCTTTTAACTAAATCACACAAATGTTAGATTTATTATAACAAATCTCTAATTAAATCAATTTGATTAAGTTAGGATAATTCATCGCCCTAGTGGCATGCATGGACAAGGACACAAAAAAAATATTAAGTCTGTTGGTAGTAACGCTTGCAACCCTCTTATCTCATCACGATAATTGCAATGCTAATTAGATTTAAAAAAAAAAAATAGTTCAAAAATTATGTGAGTTTTCTTGTTGAAAATTCTAGGCATGACAAGTTGGACGGATCTAAAAAATTGTTGCTTGAAAATGATGTAAATGAAAATGTTATTTGTTCAGAATAATCTAAGGGTGTTATTTTTCACTTGCACAATTTTTTTTGTCTACCTTAAGATAACCATTCAAATTATCATTTTGTTAATCATAATATTTCATTGTATATTTGTATTTTGTTAGATTGTATTGGATAGTTAATGGTTAAGTTTTAAAAAAATAAATAAATTTAGCATAATATACTTTCCATGTACTTCTTTTCATCACTTGTAAATCTAAATTTTTGTTACTTTTTGTGATCATAAAAAATAGAGATGATTTTAGTCTCTGTGAAATATTTTCATGCATGTTTGAAATCTCTACAAGGTGATGAAAAAGGCCCTAGGGTTTGGTAAGGTTTTGAGTATCCTTATTGTTTTGATGGTAATGTTGTCACTAAGTTCTCTCCTTGCCCAAATATAGTCACCTGAGAAACTGCCATGATGATTTTGACTATAAATTACTTTGTTCTCCCTACCTTCTCACTACAAGTTTGATTCTTCAACTCTACCAACTAACCTTCCATCTTAGTGTCTTTTCACACTCTTGCATCTATTCTCTTATGAATTTATTCTTATGACTCTAAAAGCTATCACTAGGTCTATTATGACTGTTAGGTCTTTGGGGGTATATTATTTTCTACTACGAACTCTTATATTTTCATACTTTTATGACAATTCTCCAAGGATGTTTACTCACTGACTTAACTCTTTGTATATTCTCCATTATGCATTGAAAATTCATGGTTTCTAGTTAACTATTTATTGGTGTAACCATTTCCATGTTTCTTGGGACTGTCATCCCTATAGGATAGTTTCCTTATAGATCTGAATGCAATTTAAAAGGTGCCCATAAATATTGACAAGTTTCATAAGACTATTGTGTCAAGGTAGTAGATGGTCATGACAAGTTTCATAATACCACCATACCACAAGAGCCAAGAAGACAGTGCGGTGTAGTGGTAACATCTCGCATTACTGCGAAGGTCGAGCAATAAATGTGTGGTATGGTAGTAACTCAAATACTTCTTCCGCATCCCCACAAGAGCTAAGAAGACATGGTGTGGTGTAGCGATAACATCCCGCATTACTGTGAAGGCCGAACAATAATGGTGTGGTGTAGTGGTAACATCTTGTATTATTGCAAAGGTCAAGCAATAATGGTGCAGTATAGTGGTAACATCCTGTATTATCGCAAAGGTCAAGCAATAATGGTGCGGTGTAGTGGTAACATACCACATCGCCGCAAGGATCATGTTAAAATGGTGTGGTATCACGGTTAAACTATAAAAAAAATATCACATTTCTTTGAGACATTTTTTTGAAATAGTTTTCTTGCCTTGTGTATATTGCTTCCGCATTTCATGTATGTCTAGCAAGGTACTTGTAACTACAACATATGAGAAAAAAAATCCCTGTTGTTATGCTTTGATGGATGTCCCTTTGTTATTACTAGATATCTGATGTAGTGCACATTATTATCCTAGTTTTTAGATTGTTTCATTTAGCATCACCAATATTCTCCACAAGAACATTGTCCCTATTTAAAATGATGGAAATGGTTCACATCTCTTAGAACAATTTCTCTTGCAACAATCTTGGAGATGAATTTAGATGCAGTGTGAAAATCAGAACATACTCAAAGGTTCTTAACAACTCTAATAGTTGTACCAGGTGCCATGTTTAAAAAACCAAATTCAATTGCTAAATTTTCACTATGGTGGAAGATAAATGATTCTTTTTTCTTCTATTCCACAACATTGAGTAAAAGTATTGAATCTGGAAATACCCTGCTTCCTTCATTTGCTAAGCCAATTTCTCCAATTTTGCATAGATCTCCCATGTTCATGGATGTGATCTATCTCCTACACAAAAAAGCACGTACCATTTTATGCCCTTCAATCCAACTACATGCATGTATCTTTTTAATTCCTCTATCTTTCATCAATCTCCTTACTATTTGAACCTCACGACACCTGCCCGCTTCTGCACAAATATTTTAGAGAAGAACATAAGTTGCAACACTTTTGGGATCCAACTAAAAAAGCAGTGTTGTTGGAATACTCAACCTATATTCATATATAATCCACAAGAACCAAAGGTTTAATTGGTATCTCAGTAATGTTTAGGGTGTCCTCAAGATAGCCAACACGAGCACAAAGGTCATCCATGCACACCTAATGATCAACTATATATGTAATGCAATAAAGGTTACCGACGTGTGAAGTATGTGCAACCCTCATCCACTAAACTTGCATGACTGCATGCATCTAGAACACAAGCAAATCTTACAATGTCGATGTTCCAGAGTGCTTCATTAATTCAAATATTTTGAGAGCTTCCTTGCAAAATCCATTTTGTGCACATTCTACAATCATATCATTTCATTCCATGAGATGAAATCTCTTTGAGGAATTTTTTCAAACAATTCATTTTGTACTACATTTTGGTGTCAAATATTTGGTAATTATGGTTAGTTTCATTACATTCAAATTCTGAATTCTGGGAAATTATATACAAAAAATAGATTGATGATTGTTTAGATAGTGAAATTAGCTCTCTTAGAAATTAATTGAAATATCTAGAAGGATTTTTTTTCTGAATCGGGTAGCACGAATTTATAAACCCAAAAGTAAACGAGGATCACGGGGCACCTGGGGGGGGAGACTAGAACTCGTGACCAGCAGAGCCGCAACGGAATTTCTAGAAGGATTATTTTAATTAAAGAGGATTTTTTGGTTATTTTTGTAACAATGATTAACAATGATTTTTAGTGCAACTAGCTTGCTATTTTCATTCAAGATACAAGTCAGCAAAGTCAATCACATACCAAGAATATGGTACTCTATTTCAAATCCCTAACCTCAGTACTTAGTTTAGTCTGCTTACATGGGGATATTAAGGAAGTTGGTAAAAAATTAATATAAATCATTTTTTGTTTGTGAAGGAGAATCTTGTGAGATTCAATATAGCAGTGGATCAATATCCAGTTTCTTAAGTAAAGATGATGTCACAGTTGGGAAACTTGTGAAACATTAGGTTAGTAATTTTTGGATGTTAAGGCTTCCTGGTTGGATATCAAAGATATTTTCTCATCAACTTAATTTGGAATTTATGTAAAAATAGATTCTTTAATGGTGTAGGTCTTTACTGAGACAACACATGAACCAAGGTTGAAATTTTTGTTGCCCAAGTCTGATAGCATTCTTGGGCTTGGTTTCCAGGAAATTTCTATTGATAATGTTTTTCCAGTTTGGTTAGTGTCAATAGCCTTCATTATATAATATGCCAACTTCATTCTATAATATGAGCGTATCAACTTTCCTAAATTTTGAACAAGGTTCTAAAATCAAGGGCTCAATATGCATATTTTAGGCCTATGTTGAACACTCTGTTTAAGGCATTTGTTGACAAGGCTACAATTTTTTAATTGATTTATCTTTCTACTGTGTTTGACTTTATTTTGTAAAATTGCAATATACAATGCACTTTTATTCTTTCTAAATTATGACTAATATTAATTTTTTTGGTTGTATTGAGGCACAACTTCATTCATGGCAGAAAAGGCAACACCCTATTGCTCATATCAGATGGCACGTTGCATATAAAGGAGGAAATATTCTAGCTGGGTTATTGTTGACTGTGTTGAAGGAGAGAGCTTCATATATGGGACACGATCAACACTCTCCTTGGATTCTACACGTTACAACTTGCTCCAGGAAGATTGCCCATGTTGTAGAAGTTTTAAGAGATGAAAGGGGCATGTGCTTGCATTGAAGGGCTTCAAGCATGTGTTTCCATCATTGCAAAAGTATATTGGAAAAGTTTCTTTCTTGCAATCATTTCTCTGCAATATTGTAACTCAGATTTTCAGTCTTGTGATTGAAAATAACAATTGTATTACTCTATTTGTAAGCTATAACTCAAACACCTTTCTTTTATTAATAAAGTTCACCAATTTTTCCTTCTCAATGGCTATCTTATTGTGTGTAATTGATGTTTGATGTGTATTTCTATGTTTTATGCTTAAATCCTCAAATATCAGTCAATTAAAATGACTAAATATACTACTAATTGACATCAATTAATAATTAAATTGACTAAATATACTACCAATTGACAAAAAATAGTGAATAGTGAATAAATATGACTAGATATATGATCAGTGAAATCAATGAATAAAAATGACTAAATACACTACCAATGCACAAAAATCAGTGAATAAAAATGACTAAATAAGTGACCAATTAACAACAGTCAATGACTAAATATATCAATGAATAAAAAAATGACTAAATAAGTGACTAGATTACAACAATCAATGACTAAATCAACAACTAAATAAGCGACCAGTTAAATATATCAGTCAATAAAAAATGACTAAACAAGTGACTAGATTACAAAAATCAATGACTAAATCGATGAATAAATATATTAGTGAAAAAAAGTGACTAAATAAGTGACTAGATCACAACAATGAATGACTAAATCAACAACTAGATATAATACCAAATTGATCAATCAAAACAACCAATAAATGACTAAAAATGGTTTAGTCATCAATCTGGTCGCGTTATATATGACTGGCAATAAACTACTAATGGTCACGTGACCAACTGTAGTCATTTATAAGTAGTTTTTAGTAGTTTTTTCAGTAGTTTATTGTTGTTTTTGTACTAGTGTTTGCAAGAGTTGACAATGGATACTCTTTTTCCCTTTTAGTACTTGTCAAGCTCTAGTCTCCATACATACTTCTAGGATTTGCTATAATAGAGATTTTTGTAGGTTCTCAAATTTTATTCAACTTTTTATGTTTTTTTGAGCAGGAAGAAACCATTAATCTAGGTGCATCACCACCCTTTCTATTTCACACATTCATTATTTCCCTTTTTCTTGAGAGATCAATAGGATACAATTAGTTGTAGAATTATTAGTGTTGGGTTGGATTAGTACTTTGCATCTAGGTTAAAGATATAACATACCCTTCACCTAGAGGTTTGATCTCATCTGCAAGGTCCCACACTTTAAGATCTTTCCCATATTTTCATTGAGCAATTGAATTCATCATTCAACAAAGGGTGCATGTTCAAATTAACAACAATAACACAAACTCAATGGCTTCTAATATTCTAAACCATTCATCAACAATTCTTCAAAGGCCTATATTCCCCTACCCCTTCCCCAATTCATGAGAACCCCTTCTAGGCTATCACAAGCTTAACTAACAAAAACAACCACTATTATTGCAAGTTAAATAATTTTAATTCAAATAGAAATCAACAAATAAGATAACTCTATAGCTGATCTCTACTTTCTACATCCATGGCCACAACCACAACTCTCCTCTAGTGCTCTAAGTTATTTAGAACTACTCTCATGATTTCTCTACTCCCAACATATTTCGATGCTTTGATACCAAAAACTAATACAATTTTTTTCTTTGAAGCTACCCATACCAACTCTATCTTGGTTGATAATTAGTGAAAATAGACAACAAAGAAACACAACATAACCATAGATGAAACAAACTTTATTTATTTATTCTAATAAAAATTTATTTGTTCCCTTAGAAGAAAAAACCAATACTGATACATAGGAAATACTATTGAACAACTTCTATCTATTAGAATTACACTCATGCAAAACTACAAACCACCACCCTCCAAAACAACAATGCACTCCCTAATAAAACAATATGAAAAAATTAAAAATAATGAAAGACACTAAATAATCACACCAATAGCTACAATATAGTTACTAACAAAATTCCAAAAAAATCAATCCATAAAGAACTAACGATTAGTGAGCTATGCCACTAAAGAGAAATTACATCAAGGGTAGTATTTTATGATTTATCATCATATGCACGTTGAAGACCTAGAAACATTATTAATTTTTCAAATCACTAAAATTTTGAGATATGCTAATAAAAATTCCTTGAAACAAAATGGAAGTTCATAACTCAAATCAAGTTGATAATAATAAATGAAAAGAACCATTGCCCTAAAGTTTAACAAGTGAAAGGAAATATAATTTTGGTTTCAAAGTGAGAAAAAGAAGAGCTCTATGGATGCTAACAATTAGATACCATCAAATTTGATAAGGTCGTTGAAGGGACTAAATCTGCTATGAGGTATGAGGCTAAGGTCCATTCTATTCTCAATGAGAAGGCCAAGAAATGGATGGAGGGAGCTCTTGGTGAGAAAGATGTCGCTAATGAAAGGCAGGTGGTGGAGGAAGCTTCAGTTGATAAGGCTGCCAGTTCGCAGGATCTTTTGGTTAATGTGGTAAATGCTTTGGGGCCCGGTGCTAGAACTCACAATAAGACAAAGATGCAAGTTGGGGTTCCTGCCAAAGATATGTCTGAAGTCATGGATGCACAACATAAGACTATTGAGAGCAACACGTAAGCTACAAATATTCTGAAGAATATGTAGTCTTGTGTTTTGGTTCCTACTTTTTGGCTGCTATCTGACTGTTGTCTTGCTACGTTTTGGCTATTGAATATTCAATTTAGTTATATTTTGAGACAACTTTCCTTTTTTGTATAGGGTTTCGGGGCCCCTTTAAAACCTGTTTACCTCTAATAAAAAACAATTAGATGCCATTATTAACTCTAATCCTATAAACATCAAGTCCAATTTTCACAAGATTTTTTATTAATACCACCCTTCTTCACAACACAACAACCATGAGAGTGCCCAAAGAATAATATTACCATCATTAGTCACAGTTCACCCATGGTTAACAAGGAGATGCACTTATCAAAGAACATTTTTGAGTTGTTAAACTAGAGGAAAGAAAAATAAACAAGTGAGAAAACCAAAATAAATGTTAGGTGATATATCAAAGAAAATTTAGAGTGGAGAATTTGAATGAACATACCTCAAAGTTAAAATGTTCCTCTAAATTCTAAACTGTAGTGAGAAAATGGTAGAGATCAAAGTATTACAAAAAATGACCTAAAATGTAAGCAATGCAAGACTTAAATCCAACAATATGAGAAAGAAAGAAAAAATGTCCGCATGCACTAGGAACACTAAAAATTACAAAGAATTATTTTCCCTCCTACACTTGACATTTGAAAAATGAATATTTAATTATTTTTTTAATCTATTTTTATATTAGGAAACCCTTTTGATAGTTATAAAAATTTACTATATATTGACCTTTAGGTTTTCCTATTTTTGTATACACATAGTAGAAATTGCATCACATATGCTAGGTAGACTCCTAGGTTTATTCTTGCCGACGATAAATATGTTAAACATCTTAATGATTTCTTAATATAATTATAAATTTATAAATAATATGATTGGGTTCTCTTGTTTAATTGGTTTTAAGGATTTTTGAAATGATTTAATGTTCTTAATTTATATGATTATTAATGAAATTAGAATTCAGGGTTTAAGTTATTTATTTTATTAATTTTTTGTTGGAAAAGATTGGAATTTAGATAATAGTTATTTTTTTGAGATTAAATTTAAAATTTTAATGTATATATATTTTTAGAAAAGATTAGTCTTTAAGGTCTTTGTAAAATTTTGCATGAAAATATAAGTCTTATCCATTACTCAAATTTTCTAAAATTTGCAAATTTTAATAATCATACATCTACTTAAAATTTGTATATTTATTTGCTAAGATGATTAAATTATATAAATGCATCTTTATTTGATGTATTATAAAAAAAATGGACAATCTATACTTTTCTTAAAATATCAATTGGAATTTAATTAAATGACTAAACCCCCATGAAATTTTAAAATTTATAGACTTTACATATATTTACTATAAATTTATAAAGATCTATTTTTATTCAATACATTATTGCATCAAATTATATATAGATGTATCTTTTGATGCTTTATATTTTTTTTAAACATCAATTACAAATTTTCTTGACAATCTATATTTTTCTTAAAAACATCAATTGAAAATGAATTAAATGTCTAAACTGTCATGATTTTTTTTATATGATAGGTAGGGGTGACTATCAAACTCCAAACCTGATTTAATGTCTACCTTGACTAGAATTTGCAAAACAATTTGATATGCCTACTAAAATACATACTTGATAGTTTCGATACCTTGCCATCTCTTTCTATTACTTGTGTTACAATCATTCACACAATATTTTCATCTTCCACCATTGAAAACCTTCAAGCAAAGAAAAGGCGCATTGAAGGAGTTTAATCCTATCTCCTTAATAGTTTTGGATGATCACTAAATAACCTTAGAAACTACATCTATTGACTAGATACAATACATGTGCCCTTAATTTTGAAGGTTAATAGGGTTGCATCATTAGAAGTATGCTTAAATCAGGAAATCTTGGGCCTCCTAGATCAAACTGATATTATTAATTCTTTTGGTATTTTCATCATATGCATTTTGAGGTCTAGAAACCTTCCTATTTTTATAATTAGGAAAATTTCAAGATATGCTTGTAGACACCTAAAAATGCTCATCTTCACCTAATCGTCTATATAATCTAACCATCGCCTACTTCATTTATTCATCTCCTAGGTCCTCTTATCGCCCATCTAATCATGTTATTACCTAATCTCCTAGGTCATGGCTTCATCTAATCATCATCTAATTCATTCAATATCCTAGTACATACACATAATCACCTTGTCACCTAGGACTCCTAACACTTAATAATTTAATTAAGTAATTCCTAGGTTATTTAATTAAATTTAACCAACAAATTCATCTATTTAGTAAATTAATTATCCATAATTATCCACACATTTATCCATGTAATTATTTATTTATCCACATATTATCCATTTATAAATTAATTTAATGTACTAATTTCCACCTTATGTGCACCAATAATTCAATTAATTAATTATTAAATGATTAATTCCACCTCGTATAGTTGACTACCTAGTCTAGTCAGTTCACTTAGGTTTACTTCCAGTCCCACTCATCAACCAAATCCACTTCAATCAATATCCATGCAATCAATTAGCTATTTTATGCAATAGTCAACTCCCCTAAATATTCTCTCATGCACCTAGTTAACTCTATCTAGGTAGTTGACTAATCAACCAAATCTATTAATTCCCTAGTCATATTGAGTTGAGAATTATGATTATTTTAGCTAAAAATTAAAATAATGTGCAACTCTTCTATGCATGCCACATCTCCTCATCAACCACCCAAATCAAGGATCAAATCTCAACTCCTAGATTCAATCCTATTAATTCATCAAATATCATGCAAATCTATAAATAAAACCCATCTATAATCATAAAATAAGTTAAGAGTTTATTTTGTATCCAAGTCCTATCAATTTCATATCCAAAGAATGCTAATGTCATGTTGGCGAATTGAACACCCACATCACAAATGAGAAAAACTTTACATTAAGCTCAACAGAAGGTTCACATGTGTTTGAATTGGTCTTGCTTTGATGCTATTTCATTTGCATGCATACATTTTGGTGAACACATTGTGAACTTACATATCTAATGCTTGTGCATCTGAGTTTTTATGAGTCTAAGCTTGCAAGTGAGTGCTTTCTTGAGGGGCTCTTAGAGGTAAAATTTTTCTAGGATCTCCAAATTGTGAAAATAACCCCACGATTGCATTTAGAGGGCTGAGAGGCAAATTTTGACATATAATTTGCTATACTTTTGTTATAGTGAAAATTTTGAATTTTTTTAAGGCCCTATTAGGGCCCCTCATATGAAAATTCATACCTAATTCCATATGAAAGTACGCCTTGATTCACCTTTGACATATATAATGTGTTGCTAATTGTGCAGGCATATACACATGGCCATTGGTTTGTTGGGTGTATATGTAAGGGTTTGATGAATATATACACTAGTTTAAGTATATACACATGCTAGAGTTTTTATTTTGATAGATATACACAAAAAGTCCATACATATACACATAAATTGGTATTTCCCCAAAGGTATACACATCAAAATTAGGTATATATTCACAAAAAATCTATCCAATGAGGTAAGAAAAAACTAAGGTGTTATATATAATATATATATTTGTTTTCATTTTTGAGAGATATACTTCGTTTGGTATATATATATATAGGTTGTATATACAACTTGTGTCTATATGTGAGTGTGTATACACAACATCATGTATATACATGGTTGTATACATAACATTATGTGATTACATAAGTTCACAATTGTGTATATACACAAACATAAACCCTTATTTATTTTATTTTATTTTTATATATTATTTCAATTTTGTTTAAATTTTAATTAAATTTTATTTCTTTTTTTTACCATGTAACAGGTCTTGGTCACATGAGTGACCAAGAGCCCCACTAAATCCTTAGCCCCCAGTCACAAGACTGTACAACATCAAGATCACATGGAGGCTTAAACTTGGCACCCAACCCTTATTGCCTAGCTGTGGTCACTCAATAACCAAGAGCTTAACCAATTGGGGGATAAATCAAACCCCCCTAATTTGTAAACCTATAATGGAGCTATTTTATGGAAATGAGCATAAATTTTCACCTATTGATCAAATTTTCAATTTTTTGTAGGCATTGGAAAGCTTACTAGAGCATTATGCCATGGACTAGGCCATTGTTTAGAATCTACCTCCATCACTACGTAAAATTCCTCAAAATGTGTGTTTAATTTGCAAACTTTAAACACTCATATCTTGTCCATACGAGCTTGTTTTCTAGTGATTTTTTAAAAATATCATAAAATTGCAAGGAATTTATTAGTGCAGTTTGTTTTTCCTTTTTCCTTTTTTACTATTTTTGTCTTTTTGGATGATCAATCTTAATGCAACATATCCCATTGGCTGATGATAAATTTGAAAACTACTAATCCATGATTTTACAAGATGTGTTGTTAAAGATTGATTTAGACTATTTTAATTTTTGTTTGTTGTGTTTGTTATCTTTCTTTTCTCACCATTATCCAATTGGTTAAAATAAACTCTCACAAATTTTGATTTGGGATTAAAATAAACAAGAGTTTTAACTCGTTTATCCCTAAGGTCCACTTATGTATGTTCTCCTCTCACACTCTAAGGTGTTATTGAGGATCATAAATAAGTATTACCTTTTTTTAATCAGGGTTTTTTGGGAATTTCATTACCCCAAGGGACAACCTTAACCACATTTTTGATGGGGTATATAAAAGGGGAGAGCAAAAGCTATACCTCAAAGAGTGAGTCATCATCATGTCTGACAGAGCTTGGAGACCCTTGGTTCCTTGAGACTTCTGAGGTGAAGAGAGTAGGAGAGATACTACTAGGCTTATGAATGTAGATAAGCTCTTTATTAATGGATTTATCCTAGTGATCCTATATTTATATGTGTTGGGAAAATGTGTCTCAACCTTGCAATTATATACGGTTTATTGTTGATAGGATGCATATATATTTATTTATATATTTCCTAGTTGCACTGATAGGTGTATACAATGGTGCATGGGGTGGCGTTGAGGAACAAAATATAAGTGTGTTAAATTTTCAAGGAAACTCATAAAATGGACGACATATATTAAATAAATGATGTATTGTAAATCTAGGCCGTTGGTTATTAGGTTTTAGATCTAACATAAAATATTTTGTTGATTTGTCTTGCCCTAGAATGTAACTCTATTTTATGAGGACGTTGTATTACAATTGTGCAGAGCGATGTATTCTTTGAGTCTAATAGCGGTCATATTGTCTCTTGATATCTGAGTGGTAATACTCTTGTGAGAAGCTTACTGACTGCAAAATACGACGAAACTGTCCGACGAAATATGTAAAATTCGATGTTCGTCGGGTGCTTGTAAAATTTGATGTGTAATTTCCAATTT
>VDFB02383780.1:0-12314 GCA_007258455.2 Sequoia sempervirens | reverse complement strand
TTGACTAAAATTTGACATGTGCTTAAAAGTTGTCAAGATGTGATGATCTCATAAGGATTATGAAAATGATTACTGAAACACTAATCTTGTGTTGTTGATTGCAAATTGCATTTAGGAAATAGGTTTCCACCTTCCGTGAAAGGGAGGGAGAGCATCATCAGAGAGAAGGGAATAGATACAAGGAATAGAATAGGTTGTCACCATCTTAAGTCTATTTCTAGTTGCTAAATGTCAACCTAGTCATTTTGGGGATAGTGACGTCGTCAAGGTTGAACTTTTGTTGTTTCACGATTGAGACAACTTTATGTCAAATATGTCACTTCTCATGTCGTGACAATGTTATGTTGTGACCTCATTTGCGTAATTGGGTGTTCATTTTTGTCTATTTTCTTGATAATAGTTTGAATTGGCTTAATAAGTCAAGGAACTAATATTATAACCCAATTCCTTGCAAAAGGAAGTCATTTTGATGATCATCCTTGAGTTCATTTTAAGGAGTGAATACGCTCGAGAGACGACAAAAGATCAACGTCGTCGATTGTGTAAGATGGTGTTACCAACCCTAAATTTTGGGAATGATTTGTCATTTATATGTGTTGTTTTTGGTGATACTTTAATGACTAAGCCAGTAGTTGAGTCCACTATTTTGACAAGGCTCCTTTTACGGAGGGGTATGACATATCGATATGTTTACTCAACTCAATTGAGAAGCTTATTGATTATTGAGATGACATTGATAAGCCTATCCGTATAAGTTTTCCCTTATAAATAAAAAAAGGGATTTTGTTTAGCCACGACCAAAAAGGTGAACGTGGCAAAAGTCTAAATTCAAAGATTATTAAAAATCATGTTTAGATCACGGGCATCTTCCTAAGATAGCACGGGTTCAAACTTTGTGTTTGGGCATTCCACGCATGGGAACGTGGCTCCCTACACGTAAGCCAAAATTTAACTGACTTCTAGTCTCTAACCGCTTCAAGAACCAGTTACTATAACTGTCTTTATATTGGTTATTATAACTAATTCTTGCGGGCATTTTTCGAGGGACCATGATCTGAACGATAGCTAAACGTCATGTTAATGAGAAAATTGTTTTCCTCTATCGACCTCTAGATATATCAATTCTTATAACTGATTCCTATGAATCCATCTAGGAAGATTGGGGGGAGAAATCAGTAACCGTTTGGTAATTCTTGATAATGGTTTTACTTCTAAAATATATATACTCCTTTTTGGAATTGATTCGGGGGCGGCGTTAAGGTTGCTTATCACTGATATCTAGAAGAAAATTCACGAACACTAATAGTAAATGGAAGGTCAAAGACAGGAGGGTAGTTTTGTTAACGACAAAAATATTTAGAGCCATAAGAGAAGAACAAGCTAGTTCTTCTGGGAGGGAAAAGAATCTGGTCATCATAGAAAGGTGTTCGCCAAGTGAGCAAGAAAGGAAGTTCATGTCTTAGGAAGAATCCTTCAATAAAACCATACTGCAAGAGGAGAAGATATGAGGAGCAACTGAAATTGCAAACATATCTAGAAGTTGGGCATGAGTTCGCTGAGATTATAAGCTAAGTGATTTCTATTTATTTTTCCTTATTTTTGCTTAAGAAATACTTCGCTGGAATCCTCAAAATTTTCCTGTAACAATGATAATGAAAAGAATAGATGTTTCTTTTGCACGGAAATCATACTATGATTGTTGCAAGGATAGGAAGTGGATATTTCTGTATGTTTAAATATATAAGAACCACCCAAAACCAGACAGGTTGTATGTATATTATCCTTGATGGTGGGCCTTGAAAAGTTTGCAAACTTCACTATTGTGCAAGATAATCCACAGGTTGTGGAGCAGGAATCTTTTAGAGAGCTATATCATCATTTCAAATAGTGGCAGGAGAAACGAAGCAATTGGATAGTAACCTCGACTTTTAGGGAAAACTTAGAACTGTGTTTTTATAACATAAAATGATTTAGTGTTGAGTCCTCGGGACAGTGAGAAAGAGGCCAAATTGCGCTTTGTTGTCTCTTGCTGTGCACGTAAGTATGTGAGAGCACTGAACCAAGTAGTAATCTCACACAAATTTTATGCCTCGTAAATACTTCCAAATAGAATCCAACAACGATTGGATGGACACCCTACTGTGCAGGAAAATAGGCTAGAACCGAGACTTGTTAAATAAAATACAATATACCTATTTCTTACTAAAGGTTCTTACCTTAATCTTTCGATCTAAACATGTAGTAAACTAAGAATTGAAGTTCTCTTTCCCAAAATATTATTAAGCTTCTAATAAGAATTAAGTGCAGGATTTTATGCTACAAGTGTAGTCTACTCCTATAAGGGTGGATCATGTGATAGGATGCTTTGGAAGTTACATGCTTTACCTCTAAGGATCCTTAAGGATTATTTAAGATACTAGTATATCTTATCCATTGGCTTCATTTTGACAATCTAGTTGAAATTAAGTTATTGCTCTAATTATATTATGAGAGCATTGAGGAAATGTCTATATTATGGGAAGAAATGGATTCTCATTGGGAGCTAGGGTTATTATGTGAATGATCCTAAGCCAAACCTATGGTATTAAGTGTGTTCATAGAGAAGAAAACCAATTGACCTTTTGATAAGCATCTTTCTTCTTGTGTTAAACCCTCACGAGGATGGGTAAGCTTGGAGACATATTCAACTTCTCCTTTGTTCCAAGAATGGGACTTTTAACTAGATCAAGGGTATAGACATACTATGAGATGGAAAGTATGGACTTAATTATATAAGAACTATAGAACTTATCTTAGTGCTATGTGCACAAGGGAATTTGATTATTCCAATACTCGACATCAATGTTGTAACCAACTACGAGAAGGGGATATTGGGAGATTGAAACTCAACCGAATGATTATTTTACTTATGATTGCCATTATAGGTATATTTGAATTTCTCATATAAAGAATGAAAGTCATATGAGTTCATACTATCCTTATTCAAATCTTTGAGTAACAGGTTGATAGGAGTTGGGAGTGTATCTCTTACAATCCAGAACCCATTAAAGTTTAGTTGAACTTAGTCCATTACCTAGCTATGATATTGGCCTCTATTAAGATATCAAATATCATGCTTATTCATGTTAGATGAAATGGTGTGAAATTACTAAGTTGTGGGGACTAAGTAGTGCTCTTATGTTTTAGCTACTATTTGCTACTATCAGTGGAGAACAAGAATGTTTGAAATTTCCATGTATTGGGTTAGAGAAGCTAACCTTAGTATTGAACCAAGGAGGATATAGGGAATCTATAACTCTTATGTCGAATATGATATTGTACTTATTGATTGACAATGTAAGGTCGAGAAACCATAGAACAAGGCAAGAAGTCTTTATAATACCTTAAGTGAATCTTCGATAATGTCGAAAACTTGATTTAACACTTCAAAGATGTTGGGCGTTGAATCTTGAGAGTAAGTGACAAGAAGTCATAAAACCTAGATATTGCAAGAAAGCAATAAGGGACTTTTAAAAGGTTTGAAATCCCTAAACCTTTACATTGATTGAATATCCTGGACTAAGGATTTGTTCTAAGTCAGATTGGCTAGAATGGATTTTCTATTATGACTAGTTTGAGTCTACAGTACCAAATAAAGTAAGAAAAACTATAGGATGAGATAGTTCTAAGACGAGTCAGAGGTGTGTGTCTAGATGGAACGACCAATCAGAGTGATCATACTTAGCTAGAAGGGATCTAGAGTTGTATGGTCGATTGAGTTTTGTAGAACACATCACTAGGACTCAGATGAACTTAGGGTTCATATATCATACTCTTGAGAAGGGCGGTGCTTCAGTTTAACGTGCAGAGGGACTAGAGTCAGTGGTTGGAGGAAAAGCACCCTTGGATGGTCTCTCCCTCTATGGCGGTAGAATCTCAGGACTTGTGAAGTTGAGATCAACCATTCGGATCACGTATAGATTCAGATTTCATTATCTAAAGTTGCTATTCTTATTATACCAAATATTTTACTAAAAATTCTCTCATGTTTACTAAGTTAATTACCTTCTAAATGCCAGATTACTTGAAGTAAGTGGATGGTTACCTTCATTTCTTTGGAATTTTGGCTTATCATTCTTTGCTTCCTTTTGTAGTGGACTGAGAACTTGATCCAACTTCTGATCAAGGGTTGTAGCTTTTCCCACCTTTTCATTTTGAACTTTTGGATTCTTCAAGGGTTTAGGATCATCTCTCCTCCCCACTTTACCTGATGCTCTCTGATTTTTTTCTATATATACTACCATTTTGTAGGCTTCTCTCAGGTTTGTGGATTCTTATCTCTAAGTAGGTAACACATCTTTGAATCATATGCATTACAGTACACCACCAGACAATCCTTTTCATTAGGCCTCAAGTAACTAGGGACTCTGTTTGTGGCCTTCTGGAATCTTACATTAAACTCAATTTCCATTTCATTATGTCCCTTTGTGATATTGTTAAAATAATTTAACCTAAACCTAGGATTGGTTTGGTCTCCATATTGTTCTCTGAAAATTATGTAGAAAGCATCATTGGAATCAATGCTTGCATCATGCAAGCTCCTGTACCAATCCCTAGCGTCTTTAGTTAAGGATTGCATAAAATATTTCATTGCAACATCATCATCTCACAACTCAAAATATTCCACAAAACTATGAAAGGCTTTCAAATGATCTTCACCATTGGGAGCATTATTACTAGTAAATTTGGGTACATGTTTCCTTGCATTGGCTGGGATAAGATTAGGGTACCCAAGGATGTTCTCAAAACATAGTTTCCTATATTTATTTGTATGCAATAATCTTCTTCCAGATGGTCTCTCTTCCTCATTTTGATTGTCAGGATTCTTTATCCTTTCACTTTTATCATCACCACCAGCTCCTTTCTTATTTCTCTCATCATCTTTAAAATAAGAATTTATATTCTTATTGTTTCCTCCACCTCCACCACCTCAATCTTTGCCACCTCCTCCCATAGTAGTGTGTCCTTCAAACCTATTCTTTTGGGACTCAATATTATTTTTTCCAGAGCTTGAAGCCTTTGGAGTTGGTGTAGACATCTTAAGAAAGGAAATATTCTTAGCCATTTTTGCATTGGCAGCTTCTATTTCAGCGTTCTTTAAATCTTTCCACAGTTTATCATTAACCAACTACAATATTGATCAAGAGCTCAGAATTTGGGGGTGGAGTAGATGGAGTAGGATCAATTTTAGCATTATTGATAGGGGTTTTAGCAGATGAAGAATGGGCATTTTTATTGTTGGTGGTATTGAAAATATTGAAGGTATCCTTCTTGGTATAATCCATGGGATTCTTCCCATGATCTATAAATGATGTTTCCTTAATAGTAGCAAAAGGGTCAAAGGCCTTGGTAGTTGCAACATTTGTTATATAGGTACTAGTAGCAGAGGTTCCCATCTGAACTGTTACTTTAGGAATTTCATGGGTAGTTTTAGCAGCCAATTTAGCAACATTTTCATCAAAGGCCTTATGCCTTGTAGCATCTTCTCTCATCTTATCTATTTTTTGTTTCCTAGTATCTCTCTCAAGTTGCTTGGCTCTAATCCTATCTTCTTTCTCCTTTAGCCCCTTGAGTCTATTTTCTTCTTCTTTAACAAGCCTAAGTTCTTCTTCTTCCAAGGATTTCATGTCCTTATCTATATCTTCTTCATTTTCTAAGAGATCTCCAAATTCACTAGGTACAGGAGTCTGAAAGGTTTGTTCAACTAGGTCTTCCTCAAGGGTAAGGTGTATTTCCATATGAGGAGATTCTCCCCTTGGATTAAAATTCCCTCTATGAAAAATATACCCAATTCCAGGGGCTAGAGGTTCTATGAATTTCTTACTTTAGCTCTAGAATCCCCACCTATCTTCCTCTCTTGAGATGTCAAGCTCATTATCAAACACTTGCTCAATAGGAAAACTTCCTATATTTTCCATAGACAACTTCAACCCCACGTGCCTCTTCATGAGTGCTTGCATATTTACATCATTATTGAAGGTAGGAGATGCTTCAACAAGGGATTCAATAGACTTACCTGATTCAGTAGTTTTCTTCACCCACAAGGGTTGTTTATCTTTTGAAAGCTCTAGCTCCAGCTTTTGCTCAAGATGCTTCTTCATGTAGCTCCTGGTCTTCTTCATAGTATCCAAAAAGATTTTTAAATTTTCCTTCTCATGTTTTTTTAGAGAGTTTTATTTTACACTAGTATATAAGACCTTAGAGTCACTGCCCAGGATTCTAGGGAATAGGAAGTGGTTGCAATTCGACCTTTTTCTTGTGACGTCAGACAAAATTTTAAACATAACTAGACATAATGAGATAGAATGGACCAAGATTTGATGCATAGACTAGAAATGATGTATGTAACTTAAAAATTTGAACTGATTACTCTTCCAACACGAAGAGAAATAAAGCACTCAACTCTAACTGTACCTGGTCTACACTAGAAACTTTGGAATTGACACATCCCCAATAGAGACACCAATATGTTGGTTTTTTTTATAGAACTAATCAGATCTCACCAAGTATCTATGAGCTTGCTAGACTCAATTCTTGAATATTTGAGAGATAGTTGGCCGACAAATGAGATGAAGCAATAGCACTTCCTCTCTTGCACTTCAGGCTCTACAAGACCCGGGAGGGTAATCCCACAATGTATATTATGCAACCCTTCTAGACAATTATCTCACACATTATATAACAAAGCAGATCTATATTCCCATCAAATGCTAAATAGATGAAATCCTTGAAGAAATTTGCAATTCCTTAAGAAAATTTAACACCTAAAGACAAGAATATCATACAAAACCAAAAACAACAAAAGGTGGATCAATTATAAAGTATTTATGAATGTTGTTCTCAAATTGGATAACCGGAACCATGAGAAATGCATACAATGCTTAAGATCAGTGTCATATCTATGGGCCAGGAGTCGAAACAAGACAAACTAAACTATAAGGTAAATGTAATCCTAAACATCCATGACATACGTGATATTTTCTTGCAATTCACAAATTAATACTTAGAATTTATCACTATTTATCAAATCCACTACACAAGTTCAAGAATTCATGTTTACTCAAAGAATTTTAACTAATCCATTGAATCAGAGCCTAAAATAAAACATACATCAAAGCACAAGAACAATGAATATTAATGAAATGATTCTTGATCATATTTTCATTAATAATTTAGATACATTGTATAGATAGAGAGATGATAAACTCCAAGGTTTTATATTATTCCTTAGGTATGTTCAGAAACCATACAATTGACAAAATTCACCTGCTAGACTTAAACTTAAGATACTGACTTCCAAAATGTTCTCTTTGTGTTTACAATTTGCATAATTCAGATGCAAAATTCAACAAGAGACCTTTACTAATGGCCATGAATTCCATTTTATAAGAACAAGGGAGAAAAAAAAGCTTCAGGTTGAAAAGTACACATGTCACATTTTCAATTGACCGCTATAGCATATATTCCTTTTACAGTTATATTTGTGTTTTTAGATGGAGGGAAACCCATACGAGAAAAAAGTGGCCCCCATTTGATGAAGAAGATACACCTACCTTCCAAAGGAATTTTCACGTGCTATAACCAAACCACAACTTCTTCTTCGTAAGCCAAAACTAGCCATGTCCAAGCCCAGTCAACAAAGATTCAAAAAACATCAAAAGAAATAGAAAGAGAGTGATTAATTTATCCACATCATCACTCGTGTCATCAACCTTTCTAATAAGAAGATAATAATATTCTATAATACCTCAACCAAAGCCTAATCTATACTATTTATAGGCTATGTATTGTTCTTATTCTATCTATTACTCACTAGATTCTTTATCATTAATGCACAAAAACTTAAATTCAATAAAATTTTCCAACCATGAATTGTATTCATCATCAGTGGGCCATCGTGATATTATTATATATAATATAATATTATAATATTATTATATAGTATTATTATATAATATATTATATAATATAATATTATATGATATAATAATATAATATAATATAATATTATATATTATAATATAGTATTTATTAGATATAATGTAATACATTATAATATAATATAATATACATTATTATATTATATTATATACATATATTATATAATAATATAATATATATTATTCATAATATAATTTTATATTATAATATAAAATAATAAATGATTACTTACATTTCAAAAGAAACCATCAATATGTATATGGTTTGGAGGTCAATCTTTTCACTCAAATCAATCAAATTTCAAAGGTATTTACGAATTTTAATGTTTTTCTTCAATTTATATATTTTACATTATTTTTTTGTGAATTTTAGTCAAAAATAGGATTTTTAATAGGTTTTTTTGTATTAAAATGATTGTTAATTTTGAAAAAAATTATCAATTAATAGGCTTAAAAATGGTTGATCCCAACTCTGCTCAACATGAAAACCCTAACCTCACTCAAGATGAAGACCCTCTAAATCCTCCTTCGCTATGACCATTGTTTCCAAACCAAAACATGCCAACAATACATGAATCTATTCATAGAAATTTAGATCAATTTATAAATGTATGTCAAATCTATGAGACACTCCCTAAGCTATCAAACATGAAAAAAACTTTAGAAACAGTCATTTCAAATTTTCAAACTTTGGCAAATCAACACAATAGATTTGCACAATGGTGAGAGGCACAAAGGAAATTTTATGCCAATGGGTTATCATATGATGATGTGAGTGCACATGATATTGAGAAATCCCAATTAGCCCAGTTATTCATCAGTCCCAAAATAGGACAACCTGTAAATATGCAAATAATTTTTGGAGATGTTGGTGGATGGTTTTTGATAAACCACCCAATAACAATCTTGACATCCCTTAGTATTTTCTTCAAAAAGTATATGCCTAGTTTGTCCTATGGAGGCATGTCAATTACTTTGACATATGATATTTCTAGGGTGCGGGTAAAGGGGTGCCACAGGATAGACCTAGTGTAGCGCCCATATGGTTTCCATTAAAACAAAGCATAAAGAACAAATTAACTAAACAAATTTTTTATTTTTTTTAAAAGAAAATTTAATTATATAACTTCCTTCAGGATTCCAAGATGATGTTACATAAACATTATAAATAAAATCAACACATTATATCATAAAACATAGGTACAAATTTAAAACCATGAATGATCCAGTTTTCAAAACTTTTTACATTCGGATAACCATAATTCTAGATTACATCATGTGAGATTTCAATAAATCTCAATACATCATAATGATGATACAATGAGTACGCTCATATACAAGAGGTAAATATACAAAGAGGATAATGGTCACATCTCAACTAACATCCATTTCCATGAATACATTCTGAATCCACTATCAAGAAAAATGAAGTAATTGGAAACTGCTACAAGTATGATACCATCTGCAAAAGTATCAAATGAAGGTATAGCACGGTTTACTCCCAACCACGTGGAACCCGAAGGTCCACTCCCTTTGTGCTTGGAGATAATGATAGGTCCACAAACAAGAAGACATAACATTACATTTACGTGGCTTACATACACATCACGACATAACGATATCAAAACATAATGAACAAACTCCCAGAGACAAACACAACTAAAGATAACTCAACACAAGGATCATAATCATGTAATAGGCAAAGAGTGTCATCACATTGTCAGGATAGGTTACCCTGGTGAATCTTCCTAGACTACCAGCCCTCTCCAAGAGTTACCCTGGCAGTCTCTACCAATTCCTGACCCCTATGCAAACTAGTGTGGAGTCGTTCTATCTTTCAAGAGGACAAGATAGGTGACTAGCCATTCCAAGCCTTCTCAAGCTTACTTAACCTAAATTAGCATTAAGATTAAAGGCGATGCATACTCTTATGTGAGTTAATGTTTAATTCTACCCAACCCCTAGTTCATTAGTTAGGTTTCCACTGGATTACAAAACCTACGATAGGTTACCCATAAAACCTCTTAGGATTTCGACCCCTACCGCAAGCCACTCTTTCTATAACATGATATAACATTGAAATACTAAAGATAGCCTTCAAACACAAGGAAAAAATTCACAAATGTTTACATCTTTATTCAGACATAGACCATAGCCTCCAAAATGCCACATATTCAAAGAACATTGTGCAAGGCTATTCCTCAAGTGAAATCATTGTAAATATATAATTTAGTCAAAGCATAATAACTTAACAATACAATTTTCACCTCCTTAGCCTTTGGAGAAATAAAACATAACTCATAACATTGTGTGTACACATTTAAATTATAACATGTACATAACTCCACAAATACATGCATTCGATCTTCATGAATTAAAATTTCATAATCTTTTGACACAATTAAATGTCTTATAATTTTTAAGAAAATACATCTATTATTATAATTTAGTATCAATGATAAAAGTCCTTTACATTTATAAATCACTCATTTAAAAGCAATACAATTTATTATATAAAGAAGTGTATCAATAGCAGTCTAAGAGTCATTTATTTTATTCAATTCTAGTAAGAATCAAATTACAAAACATGTAACTAGAATGCCATGCAAGGAACGCACCATAAAGAATAGAGTATTGGTTAAAAGTAAACATCATACTATAAAAGGCAGTAAGTACGCCATGCAAAGACATCTAACTACTTTTATTCAAAAATCACTTACTAAAACAATATTCCCATATAAAATATAATCGTTCTCATCCATCTAACAAGGTCAACCTTCTATCACCGTTGATTGAGAACTAAGTTGAAAATAAAAAATTCCTATAAATAGCAAGACATATGTACATAATATTCTTCCACCAACAAGAAGCTCACTATCTTTAGTGAGAAACACTAAACTGAAGATAAGCATTAAACACACCATGCACAAGTATCAGAATATAAAATATTCAAGGATTACAAAATAATCTTTAAACTAAAAATTATGTGCATCGTATTATAAGCATAATACAAGAAACACATAAAGTCTAAACATTTAAAACACATGCATGTTGCCAAGTATACACAAGTGTGGACAAATCAAATCTGGACGCAAGATGATTAAAATGAAAGAAACAGGCATCTCAAAGAAAAGCGTAATACAAGCTAAGATTCACAATCTACAGCCAAGAGGATAATTAGAAGAGAAATTCATTAAGCTCCATGCATACTATAGGGAATGGCTAACAGGAAAGATGATCATTTAAGTCACGCATAAAATCAGGAAGTGAGGGTGAAGGCTGGCGCTAAAATCTGCAAGTTAATCAAGACAAAATTCCTAAATGATAATAGCTAATAAATTAACAAAACAAGGGTTATTTAGGGTGACGCCAAGGCACACTCAAGGGATCTCACCAATTGAAAATACACATTGGCAGTAGAGTATTATCTTCTAAAGAAAACTCTTAAACTGATTTCAACGTTTTTTTCTTACTGAATCTCAATCTCCTTAAAGAAAAATGAAATACAAGGAAAAGAGTCACTATCAAAATGGTCGCTATTTTAAGTGGTGATTACTTGTCCCAGGTTAAGCGTTTATTTCACCATAAATTTTCAACCATGGTATGAGGTGAATAAAACAAAGTCTTCAATGGAAACATCAAATTCCATATTCAGATTTCATATTTAATTGCATGTTGCAAGATATATCCAAATATAGATAAACCAAATCTGAGAGCAAGAAGATTACGATTAAAGAACAAATAGAAGGGTCAAATCTTTTAGAAACAAAGGAATTAAAAACTTTCATAATACATAGTAATAAACTAGAAACATGTTTCCTTTAAACATTTGCTAATTCTTACAGCCACTACTAAAAAGTTCAGATTTGAAATTGAGCAATTATAGATTTTGTTTTTTTATTTCTTCCTTCTTTAAATTTCAAATACTCTTCTAATTTGTTTCTTTATTGTTTGTGCAGGTTCAACAAAAAAAAATGATTTCTTTATAAAACAACAAAATTCAGCATCAAATTCTCAAAAATTCAGCAAAAGAATTAAAACTAAAGAAGAAAACTTGTTTAAAGCTTGATGGCTTGCTGTAAATAATTTCTAAAACTTCTGTCAATTCTGCTATAAATTCACCAGACTTTGATGAAAAAATTCAAATCAATCCAACTTCAATGTTATGCTTGCAAACCAATTCTAAATTTATTTATTTTTCAGAGTAACTGTGGTGCAAAATAATTTTAAAACTGTTGCCATGAAAGTTCATCCAAATTCTTCCCTTGAATAAAAAATTGCAACACCTAAATCTTTTAATATATTTCTATTAACTCTCAATCATGAAATCTTAAC
>VDFB02383779.1:0-29586 GCA_007258455.2 Sequoia sempervirens | reverse complement strand
AAACTTTACAAAAAATAAATATGGCCAATAAATAGCCGTCGGCCTATACAGTCGACATTTGCAATTCATAAAGAGTTTTTAACATTTAAAAAACAAACTCTAAAACAAACCCACGGAATATAAATGAAGTACCCGACGATTGATCGGTCGATGAGACTGCACAGTACCCGCCTTTGTATGACCAATGATGCCGACGAAAGGACTGCCGATGTGGAGTCCTCGTACCCACCAGTGGAATGTGACCAGAGTCTACAGATTATTGACCGATGTAACCCGTTGTCAGCTGATAAATAATGATGCTACCAGCTCAATAAAGGATCCTCAGGCCGATACTCTGACCGCGACCCAAGCACAATGACCCGATGACGTAGATCGGACAGTGACGAGCACCCTGCAGATGCAGATCCAAGCCGGAAAAATGCCGATGTGACTTCAGGACTGACGCCGACCAAGGGTTAGTGGATGGTACCACGCAAGTTGTCGGATGACAGTTGCCGGAAGGATCTAACCATGCGCCAATAAGAGGGTACGATGTAATCGGAATATGCCAAGATTTGACCGGGTACCATATGCCGACCAATCAATAGATAAACCCAATGACCAACATGGTAGCGAGTTCCTTAATGGAATGTACAGTCTTGAGATTCCCGTATCCTGCAGAGGTCAGACCGGTCGGAAAAGACTACGCACTGCACAAGATCTGTGGTACAGGGAATATACAGAATATGCCGCAAAGAATTTAAACCCAAATATAATATTTGCAATATTTGCCCGATACTATTGACAAATATCTTGCCCGATAATATATTGCAAAATTTTGCCCCAAAATTATAAAATAAATCCGTAGAAAATATTTCTGGCATTTTTTCTTGTAATGTTCGCCTGAGGAGTTATTCGACCAAAAATTTTTGCCTCAAAAACAACTTTACCCAATATAGGCGAATTTACAATCAAAATTCATCTGTGGAACCTTCTGAACTCAACCGTGAGGTTTTTGAAACCCCAATATGCATCCAGCAAAAATCTTCAAGCCAAAATATCACCCTTAGATCTGGGAAGGAATCTGCAACACCTGGAGTGCTTTGATACCATGTAGGAGTTGATGGTGACTCCTCAACACCCCCAAGATCAGTTGCGACCAAAACCACTTCCACAAGAGAGAGAATGGCAAGAAAGCTTGCTTCACAATGCAAGATTGATTGATTGCTTGAATGAAGCTTGAATTACAAATGTACATGAGATGCCTTGCTTATATGGGCAAGGTTGAGAGATAGGTATGAATATGATGTTGACAAATGTTATGATCCTATGACATGAGACAACCAACAACCTAATCACCTAGGAAATGATGCATCCCAGCTAGATAAGATAAGTTCTAAATGCCAACTAAGGCGTCTAGAAAGAATCTTTTTACCTAAGTAAACTTAACCATGGTGTAATCCCTAATTTACCTAGTGAATGAATAAGCTAGGTACAAGACAATTCTTCACGCAAATGCATGGATAGGTTTCTAGAGGACCTATGGAAATCAAATGCATTGTTTTTTGAATTCATTCTGGATCCTAATGAAAGTGCAACTAGCACCATTAGCATGCGTCCATGGTTTAGTGCAAGCAAGGATCATCGTCGACATCGAACCTAATGTACGAGTCATTCTACACAACATTCAAATCACTAAACCCCTGTGGATGACTCCTTTTCCTTTTCCACAAATAATAGTTTGAATCTAAATGTCAATATGAAATGTCAGACTTCAAGCGCAACTACTATGGATGTGGCAAAGGATACAACATCTAATATGGGTGACTATGACAAAACCCATTTCAATTTATATATTGTAATACAAAATTGTATTGTAGATTTCTTTTTTCATAGTATGTGCTTGTACCACGTTATAAACTTTCTGATTTCTTTTTGGGCTATTTTTGTTCACTTCAACATTCCAATCTAGGGAAAGGAGTCCTCACCAGTGATTGTCTTTCACGAGTGTAAACCCAATGGAGGTATGGTTCAAATTTAATAACTTTGCTTACATAAGTCCAATTTTTGGTATGACGATATGTAATACCATGCTCTAAGAAGTGTATCTATTGAATCATGTAGGGGAAGCAAATCATTCAATGTTTGGTTTCTCATCTTTAGAGAATACACAATTTTTCCAATGAAAAATGATGCATATAAGTTGGGAATTGAGGAAAGTGCATTCAGTGGGGATCAAAGTTTGTTCCTAAAGCATGGGAAGACATTTCTAAACATCTTTCATTCGGTGAAAAAGCATGGAAAGGTTTGGAATACAATATTCTATTAAACCCTCATTTGTTAGACCTTTTTTTGTGCATAAAGTAAGGGTTTAGGAGATCAACATTTTCTTGACTATTCCCAAAAGTAGATGATACCTAAGTTTTCAGACTTGTTAAAGGATTGTTTGAATTCTTTAGGTGTTTTGATGAGGCAACATTAACTAGTTACCAAAAGTAGCACATCCACAATTACTTTTGGAAGATATGATTCCCAACACACTTTTTCACTAAACTCTCATTTTGAGCCATTTTCATGAGGTTTTTATGGAATTAAATGTTCCCAAGCTTCCCAAACTCTAAAAACTCTTCAAACATGACAAATTAAGCCTACAAAAAATTAATCTTACCTTCAAAATTTTTTCCCCCAGGTTTGATAGACATTCCCTTACTAAAAGTGAAGTTTTAAGTTAGGGTTTCATCAAAAATGTGAGGGCAGCGATATCCCTTCTTCTTTTAGGCATGTACAAGCCTCAATAAAGGTGTTTGACTTGGTTTCAAGGTTTGAGAAAGAGTGGAATATAGTTTTCCAGGTTACCGTCATGTGAATGGCTTGAAAGAAGGGTTCCTGAATAGGTTCTTGGGGAAGACAGTCTCTACAAACCAAGGGTGGATTTGGTGGTTAAGAGTTTCAGATAGTTAAGTTGAAGAATTTGACTCTGCAGACCTATGATGAAAAACACTCCTTTCTTACAGCTTGCATAAAATACGAAGTGACTAATAACAAAGTATGTTTTCCATCCTACAACTGTGATGTGCATTTTGTGTTGCTAACATATGAACAAATATTGAAATGGATTGTTTTTTTGAAGGTAAGGGTTGTCATAAAAGAAGAAGGTGAACTTCAAAACATTGTTCTCTTATAGTCTACTTAAAAGAAGATGTCAGTCGCCTCCCAGTGTGTTTTCCATCATCCAACTATTATGTGATTTTTTTTAATCAAAAAATATGAATACATATTGAAATGGAATGTTTGCTAAAAGTAAGGGTTATCATATATCAAGAAGGTGAACTTCATAACATTGTTTTGTTATAGTCTACATGAAATCAACAGTGTCTCACAACCTAGTGTGTTTTCCACATTTGAAACTTTTATGTGCATTTTTTGTTGGAAACATACGAAGAGATAGTGAAATGGAATGTAAATAGTGAAAGTAAGGTTGTCATGTATCAACATACTATTTTTAGTTATGAAATGGGAAGCAATGCTTTTAGTTAGAAAGATATATAAGTGCAATGAATATAATCAGTGATATGAATAAAAGCTACAAAAATATTGTTTTCTACAATTCATTACTTTGACTCATCTGATTACAAAAAATAGAATGTTGACATTATTTTCCATGTTGGAAAAGACATTGTACGTACACAGTGCATGTGTTTCTAATTAGATAATGATGTTGTATGTGCTGAAATTTTTGTTGTCTTTCCTTTTAGGAATTGTTCTTCCTACTGTTTGACTCATGCATTCCCATATGCCCATTCAAGATACTATGCGTGCTTCCTTGTTCAGTTCCAAAGAATAGGTACAATCTCTTCAGTCCTAATATTGTCTATATCTTCCACTTTTCTCACTTATTTTTCACTGTTTCCATTGCATTGACAATGTATTTCTAATTAGAGAATGTAGGTGTGCCTTCTAATAAAGTTTTTTTGTCTTTCATTTTAGGAATTTGAGTACCTCCTTCTGTAGTTCTATAGTCTAATATATCCCATAGTTCACAAGCATGGGTGGCTAGTTGGTTGACCAACTACCACCCCTATCTCCCATGCAATATTCTTGGTCGAATTGACAGATTGAGCCTCTTGTATAGGTTGTGGGAAAAGATGTTGACGAGAATTGATTGAAAGGGGCCAAACCACACATATCTGCACTATGATAATTATGCTCACTTCTTCAACAATGTCTATGGTGTATGGGAACATATGGGCATGGAAGTTCAATATCACAATCTAGAAATAGAGATTATCAATTTATGTGGTTGGCCAATGTCTCTTTACTATGAAATTTGAGACATTTTCCTATCTGTCTCAATCTAGAAGGTGTGCATTAGACCAATAGTTATCGTACACAAGCAAACTCTTACAGACCAGCTGAGCATGGGGTTTATGAGATTCCTCAAGGGGGAATCTATAATTAGTAATCACATAGTTCCTCTGGAGGAATGGTTGTTGGTTGTGTTCAAATTCAACCACATTGTCAGGTTTGTATGCTATAAAGTCTACCTTGACAATCAGAGTGAAGAAAATTCTTCCAGATGCTAACACAAAGATTATACCCATTCATAAATAGTTGACATAGTTCTCAGTGTTAGCAGTATTAAATGTGGATTGTAATTTTCTTCAAATTGTATAATATTATATTTTTCTTTAGTAGTTCTTTGTGTTTTCCATTTTGCAACTTTTCTTGTGCATCTTCTCTTTGAAATGTATAAGGATATTGAAATGGAATGTTTGCTACAAGTAATGGGTTGTTATAAAATATGAAGATGAACTATAATACATTGATAAGTAGGAGGTATTTTCCACAGTGTCAAATTATGATATTGCTACTCGAGGATTCAACCTGTAGTTTGAGTCAAACTCATTGACCCATGTTTCATGAGTAGTGGTTCAACAAGAACCCATCTCTCATGATATTGAATGGTCACTTATCACTCATTGCATCTAGGTGATGCTCGCAGTGAAACACTGGTCCGTCCGGAGAGTCCGCATCCTGAAATCTTGCTCGGCTCAGCGGCAACCAAGGATTTTCTCCAAGGTTAAGCCCGGCGAGTTATTACCATTGCAAAACCCGGTAGAAGTGTTGTTCCTTATGAACCATTCATAATGAAGCCCTTTAGCTCATCAATTGATAAGTAGGAGGTATTTTTCCATGGCGTGTCAAATTATGATATTGCTATCAGGATTCAACCGTGTAGTTTCGAGTCAAACTCATCAACCCATGTTTCATGAGTAGTGGTTCAACAAGAACCCATCTCTCATGATATCGAATGGTCCACTTAGCACTCATTGCATCTAGGTGATGCTCCCAGAGGTGAAGCAACTACGGTCCATCGAGGAGATCACCATCCAGTCTTGCTCGGCTCAAGCAGCTTAACTTTGGGAGTTTTCTCAAAGGTTAGCCATTTAGTTGCATAGCAGTATTCTCTTAAAACAATATTTTAGAAGTGAGGGAGAACCCTATGTGTTTTCCAATCTACAACATTTTTTTCTCACAGTGTGTTCCAAACATATAAGGAAATTGAAATGGGATGTTTGCTACAAGTAAAGGTTGTAATAAAATATGAAGGTGAAATTAAATACACTATTTTCTTACACTCTACATAAAAGAAAGTGTTGTCATTGATGTAATATTGAAAAAATGAATGACAGTCTATTTTTTAGTTTTTCCTGCATTTTCTATGTTTGAGGCCATTGTATGGCCATATCCTGGGGATAATTCATCTCCTCCTCCATTGTACATGATATCCCTCTGAGTATACTTTATGATTCATTTCATTTCATACAAATCCATTTCAAATTCTCAGAGATATTGATTTTTTTCTCCAGGCAGCTAAAACCTCAAGTTAGGCTAAAAAGTGTATATTAAAAATTGTGCTTGTCATATTTGCATCATTTGAATCTCCTAAAAATTGGTGAGAGGAATTTTTGATGAGTATTCTAAATGATGTGAAGATTTAAGAGCATGGTAAGGTGGTTTTGGGCAGCTATCACAAAGCCCAAGGTCTACAAAAAATGCATAAAATCTATAAATGACTGTGTACATCAATGACTTAATGAGTTTTGTTTCTAGAATATGAGTCATTGTTATCTCATTTTGTTTTGGAAAAGGTTTGTGGGCATAGGTGACTCCATTCCAAGATAGGGATTGTTGAATTTACGATTTTATGAAGACTATTTATTGACTTTCCTCTCAGGATAGAGTTGTCAGAAGGCTTATATTGAATAGTATTTGGAGTGTTTCAAATTTCCTTCCTTAGAAGGCTAAAAATAAATTGAAGTCATTCAAACTAATTTACGAGTGTAAGAGACTCATTTTTCATTGGTTAAAGTGTTTTGACTAGTCTAAAAGAGGTTTTCTTGTGCATATTGTGTTCAAAATGTATAACAGTATTGAATTGGAATGTTTGTTGTAAGTAAGGGTTATAAAATATGAAGGTAAAATTCAATACAATGTGTTCTTACAGTCTGAAAAATAGAAAGTGTTGTCTTGCTATAAGAACTGGGAAGCGAGGGACAACCCTCTGTGTTTTCCATAGTGCAACTTTTTTTTTTTGGTGCAACTTTTGTTGGAGGCAGCGAAAGTTATAAAATATGAAGGTGAACTTAAATATGTTGTCTTCCTATAGTGTCCATAACTCTAACTGCTTTCTTTGAAGAAGATTTGAAAAGTGTGGTAAAACCCTATGTGTTTTCCATCCTGCAACTTTCTTTTTGTGCATCTTGTGTTCAAGATGTGTAATGGTATTGAAAGGGAATGTTTGTTGCAAGTAAGGGTTGTTATAAAATATGAAGGTGAACTTCAATACACTGTGTTCTTATAATCTGCATAACAGAAAGTGTTGTCTTGCTAGAAAAATTGGGAAGCGAGGGACAACATTGTGTTTTCCATTGTGCAACTTGCTTTTTTTTTCCCATGTACAAATTTTGCTAGAGGCAACGAAAGTTATAAAATATGAAGGTGAACTTCAATAAATTGTCTTCATATGGTGTGCATAACTCTAATTGTTGTCTTTGAAGAAGATTTGAAAAGTGTGGTAAAACCCTATGCGTTTTCCATCCTACAACTTTCTTTTTGTGCATTTTGTGTTTGAAATTTATAATTGCATTAAAAGGGAATGTTTGCTACAAGTAAGGGTTGTTATAAAATATCAAGGTGAAATTCAATATAGTGTGTTCTAAAACTCTACATAACTGAAGGTGTTATATTTGAAGAAGAATTGAGAGGTGAGGGACAACCCTCTGTGTTTTCCATCTTGCAACCTTTTTTTTCTTTTTGTGGAACTTTTGTTGTAAGCAAGGCTAGTTATAAAATATGAAGGAAAACTTCACTACATTTTCTTTGTACTATGTGCATAACAATAACTATTGTCTTTGAACAAGATTTGAAAAGTCTAGGAAAACCCTCTGTGTTTTCCATCCTCCACCTTTTTCTTTTTTGTGCATCTCTTGTTTGAAATGTATAACGATATTGAAAGGAAATGTTTGCTACAAGTAAGGGTTGTTATAAAATATCAAGGTGAACTTCAATACAGTGTGTTCTAAAAGTATTCATAACTAAAAGTGTTGTATTTGAAGAAGAATTGAGAGGTGAGGGACAACCCTTTGTGTTTTGCATCCTGCAACCTTGTTTTTCAAATTTTTTTGGTGGAAATTTTGCAACAAGCAAGGCTAGTTATAAAATATGAAGGTGAACTTGACTACAAGATTTGAAAAGTATGGGAAAACCCTCTATGTTTTCCATCCTCCATCTTTTCTTTTTTGTGTATCTCATGTTCAAAATGTATAATAGTATTTAAAAGGAATTTTTACTGCATGTAAGGGTTGTTATAAACTAAAGTGTTATATTTTAAGAAGAATTGAGATGCGATGGACCACCCTCTGTGTTTTCCATCGTTGAAATTTTTTTTTGTGTGTGCAACATTTGATAGAAGCAAGGGTAGTTATAAAATATGAAGGTGAACTTGAATACAATGACTTCTTACGGTGTGCATAACACTACTTTTCACTTTAAAGAAGATTTGAAAAGTGTGTGACAACCCTATGCATTTTACATCCTACAGTTGTTATGTAAAATTTGTGTTCGCAACATATGAAAATATATTCAAATGGAGTGTTTTGGTGAGAGTAAGGGGTCGCAGAAAACAAGAACGTGAACTTCAAAACATTCATTTGTTACATCCTACAAAAAATAGGAAGTGAGCCACAACCCACTGCACGTTTTCCATGATTGCACAACTATTATGTAAAGTTTTTCTTCAACATATATCACTGGATATTGAGGAAGAGTGTTTTTCTAAAAGTAAGGGTTGTCAACGAACAATGGCATCAACTTCAAAACATTCCTTTCTTGCACCCTACATAAAATAAGAAGTGAGCCACAATGCATTGTGTTTTCCATGATTCAAATTATATGTAAATTTTTTGTTTGAAACATAAGAGCAGATATTGAAGAAGAGTGTTTTACTAAAAGTAAGGGTTGCCAACAAACAGGAAGGTGAACTACAAACCATTATTTTCTTAGATTCTGCATCAAATAAGAAGTGAATCACAACCCACTGTGCTTGCCAACATGTGACTGATATGTGCATTGTGTGTTCCAAACATATGAACATATATTGAAATGGAAAGTTTGGTGAAAGCAAGGGTTGTCATAAAAAAAAAGGAAAACTTGAAAGCATTGTTTTCTTAAAGTCTGCATAAAAGAACACAATCATTCAAGAAGAATTTAGAAGACAATCACAACCCAATGTGTTTTCCATAATGCAATAGTTATGTGCATTTTTCTATTGGAAAGGTACGAATAGATATTGAAGTCAAATATTTGTTGAAAGGTGTATTAAAAATATGAAGGTCATGAAATCTGCAAGAATATAGTCTTATATTTTATTTAATTAAGAGCAGTAAACACTTTTGACTCGGATCTATGAACTGGTGAGGTTCCAAATGGGGGAGGACACAATCAGACAATGGAACTCTTGGAAAAATACCGTAGTCTTGAAACATACCAAAGTATTGTAATTCCACATGATAATAGATAAAAACTAAGAGGATCACATTTAATGGAATTTGACACCATAATTATTCAATAGGTAGATGACCAAATATAATGTAATTTCGCACCATAATTGTTTAATAATTACATGATCAAATATATTGACATGTTCTTACATTTGTAAGTATTATGACATACATAAGTAAGTATTCATATCGAAGTAACTGACATAAGACAATGCGTTTTCCAACACTGCTAGCAATGCAAGCATTTAATTTGTTCCCATCACATGGAAAAAGGAAACGATATTTGTGCTCAACCAACTAGTTATGAAAATTGAAAGTGGACTTGATTACATTATGGGAGCCTATAAAATATAAAACATTTCATGAAATATGAAAGTGGACATAAATGCATTTATGTAGTGTCATAAATAATTACTGATTAGAAAGAAATAACTAATAGGGGATAGTGTGTTTTCCAAAATTGCAATCACTACAAGCGCTTTATGTGTTCCAATCACATGGAAAAAGGAAATATGGAATTTCCACTCTACCTAATAGTCATTCTAAAAATTGAAAGTGGACTTTATTTCTTTTTGGGAGCATAGGAAATGAGGACTTGTTGAGAAGCAAATAACAGACACTGGATAGTGTGTTTTCCAAAACTGCAACCAATATAAGCATTTTATTTGTTACAATGACATGAAAAAGGGAAAAACACCAGCTGAACTCTACCAAAACCTTCATGTAAAAATTCAAACTATAATTCACTTCATTTTTGAAGGGTGCAAAATAAAAACTTTGCGTAAGGAAAATAGTCAGAGGGGACAATGTGTTTTCCAATAGTGCAAGGAATGCAAGCATTTTACTTGTTCTGATCACATGGAAAATAGAAATCTGCCATTACCACCCTAGCAAAGACTTTCTCTAAAAATTCAAAGTGGACTTCTTTGCATTATTGGTCATAACAAAAGAAATAATTATCATAAAAAAATAACTGACAAGGGGATAGTGTGTTTTCCAAGACTAGAAACACTGCTACCATTTTATTTGTTCCAATCACATGGAAAAATGAAATATGTATAGTCAATGAAATACTTGTTCTAAAAATTGAAAGTGGACTTGATAACATTCTTCATCATAACGAAAAAATTACAGAGCTATGAAAAATATGATATGAAATGGATAACAATTATGTGTTCCAATATATGTTCAACATATAGTGTTCCAATATATGTGGTCCAATTATTTTATGAAATTAGTATATATGTTCAGCATAGTTGTTCAATAATCAAATAATTAGAGAGACCCATGAAAAGTATCCTATCAAATGTTTAACAACATAGTATTCAAACATATGAAAATGGTGTATCTCTACACCACAACTGTTCAATAATCAAATTATGAAACTGACAATGCATAAAATGTATTCAGAGCCTGTCTCATCCATTCCTACACTGCCTATTCTTTGCAATGGAGTTCATGCATGTGTAATATATGGCACGTTTCTTAGGGTCCTTGTGTATTTCAGGAGGGGTAATTCCAATTCCACGAACCCTCACAGATGATGAACGTGAAACAATAGATTTCTTCATAGGTGTGGTTTGTCCTTGGCAGGTTTAACACCTTCACCCTATAGCAAACAATTAATGAGAATTAATGTATGCATGGAAACAATATATGTAGTATGATATATATATACAACAACATATCGTTTATGTGTACCTCTGGAACAAAATGCTTCATCTCGGAGAGCTTCCATATGACGAAGTTGCCCATGCACTCTCCAACGGTCTTTGCACCAGGACATGGAAAAGGCACGTAGCATTCACTAGCAATGGCCTCAACAATGCTAACTCTGACACAATTTTCTGGGTGCTGAAAGCAGTCGGTTTGAGTGTTTCTGGCGACAACATGTACAATGCCTTTGGCAACCCATTTACGCAACCTCCAAAGGTCGACGTGATCACCAACCTTAAAAGTTATGCCCTTGAACTTTATCATCTGTTCATCCATCGGATTTGCCTACAATGGAAACATCATTGACGTGAAGCATAATTGAAGGCACATTCAAAGATTCATAAGGAAATAAGAATAGAAGCATGGAAGTGTGTTGGGTCTGATACCAATATAGATGGCATGCCACAACTCTCCCCGTCCCCATGTCCATCTTTATTGACATCGCCCCCTTGTAGGCCGACGCTCTCCTCATCCCTGTGTCTATCTTTATTACCCTATGCCAGTTGCAAGCTAGTGCTCTCCCCGTCCCCATGTCCATCTTTATTACCCTGTCCCACTTGCAAGCCAGTGCTCTCCCCATCCCCATGTCCATCTTTATTACCCTCTCCCACTTGCAAACTAGTGCTCTCCCCGTCCTTGTGTCCATCTTTATTGCCATCTCCCCCTTGCAGGCCAGCGCTCTCCTCATCCCCGTGTCCATTTTATTACCCTCTCCCACTTGCAAGGCAGTGCTCTCCCCGTCCCCATGCCCGTCATTGTTGCCATCTCCCTCTTGTAGGTTAATGCTCTCCTCAACCCATGTCCATCTTTATCACCCTCTCCCACTTGCAAGCCAATGCTCTCCTCGTCCCCATGTCCATCTGTGTTACCTAGTTCCACATACAAGCCAGTGTTCTCCTTGTCCTGATGTCCATCTCTGTTACCCTCTCCCACTTGGAGGCCAGTGCTCTCCCCACCCCCATGTCCATCTTTATTTCCCTGCCCCACTTGTAGGCCATGGGTCTCCCCATCCACATGTCCATCTCTATTAGCCTCTCCCATTTCAATTGCAATGACATGGCCAATTAGGTCAAGGTCGACACTCCATTGTTCATCCTTGCCCTGTAATAGCAGGAATTCAAAGGTCATTTCAAATTGAGTTGCATGCAAACAATTCATTAAAATAATCAAAACAAACATTAAATAAAAGAATTAGAATTCACCGTTTCTTCTAGTTCGTCCATGTCAAGGCACCTTGACACTTTTGACCATATACGCTCCTTCTTCTTCTTCTCAACATTATTAGACGGCGGGTTGGGAGGAACAACATCATCTTGTTCTTCCATGGAATTCACTTTGTCTTCCCTTCAACTCGGTTGGAGGGCAGGACTCTGTTGTTCATCGTTGGCCTGTAATAGCAGGAATTGAAACATCACATCACATTCAGATGCATGCAACAAATTCATTGAAATAATGAAATAAAACATTAAGTAGAAGATTTTGAAATCATTGTTTCTTCTCGTTTCTTCTTGCGAGGGTGTGAGGAATCTTTAGACCGTATACACTCCTTCCTCTGAAAATTGGTATACGGGGGGTTGGGAGGAACATCATCTTCTTCTTCCATGTCCTCGGCTTCGTCATTGAAATCAATAGTATCCTGTTGGAGGGAAGGACTCGGTTGTTCATCATTCACTTGTAATAGCAAGAATTGAAACATCACATGAAATTCAGATGCATGCAATGAATTCATTGAAATAATCAAAACAAACATTAAATAGAAGATTTTGAAATCATCGTTTCTTCTCGTTTCTTCTTGTGAGGGTGTGAGGAATCTTTAGACTGTATACAGTCCTTCTTCTTCTTCTTCTTCTTCTTCTTCTTCTTCTCAATGGTATACGATGGGTTGGGAGGAACAACATCATCTTGTTCTTCCATGGCATGCACTTCGTCTTTGCAATCACGAGTATCCTCTTCGAGGGCAGGAGTCCATTGTTCATCGTTGCCCTGTAATAGCAGGATTTGAAATGTCACATCAGATTGAGATGCAAAAAATCAATTCATTGAAATAATCAAAACAAACATGAAATAGAATATTTGGAAATCACCGTTTGTTCTCACTTCTTGCAAGGGCGGAAGGAAACTTTAAACTGTATAGGGTCCTTCTTGTTCTTGTTCTTCTGAATGTTATAGGGCAGGTTGGGAGGAACATCATCTTGTTCATCCATGGCCTCCACTTCGTCTTCCAACTCAAGAGTATCCTCTTCAAGTGCAGGACTCCGCTGTTCATCGTTCCCCTGTAATAGCAGGAATTGAAATGTCACATCAAATTCAGATGCATGCAACAAATTCATTCAAATAATGAAAACAAGCATCAAATAGAATATATTGAAATCACCATTTGTACTCGTTTCTTCTTATGAGGGTGTGAGAAAATTTTAAACCATACATGCTTCTTCTTCTTCTTAATGTTAGACAGGGGGTTGGGAGGAACAACATCAACTTGTGCTTCCGTGGGCAATGCTTCATCTTCCACAACAACAAAGACCTGCTCAAGGGCAACAATTTGTTGTTCATCATTGTTGTGTAATTGGAGGAATTGAAAGGTCGCATCAAACTCAGATGCATGCAACCAATTCATTCAAATAATCAAAACAAACATTAGATTAAACAAAAGATTTCGAGATCACCATTTGTTGTCGTTTCTTCTGCACAGGCTGCCTTGAAACTTTTGACTATGCACGATGCTTCTTGTGAATGCTAGATGCATGGTTGGGAGGGACAACATTGTATTCACCTTCCGTGGGCACAAATTCCTCTAGGGAATGAACACTACCCTGCTTGGGGGAAGAAACCGCTTCTCGACCATCACCCTGTCATGTCATGTAAGTTAACGTTAACTGAACCTTGTATGCATCAGAACATAAAATATGAAGCAAGGAAAATTCAAAATTAACAATTCAGTTTGACATTACCATTCCTTCCCATCTCTTTCTCTCCTACAATTGTAATATTTTTTGCCTTCTCTCCTCCTTCCTCTTGTCACTGTTGTATAACGCTATTTGCCTCTTCACCTCATCCTTTCCTTGTTGAGGAAGTTGAAGGAAGCTATGTTTCCCATATTTTGCATAGACACGTCTAATAACACACTTCTGCTGCAAATGCTGTCATATATTCATTTGGTACTCTGTATTTTCCACCTTCTTTAGAAGGTACTCTTTCAATTTATCAAGGGGAGGAGCGGGTTGTTTTGGTTCCCCCCCCAATGCAGTTCGACCACGCTTTGGTGCCTCAAGGATAATAGGAAGGCGGTGATGCTGAAACCTATGCATGTTGAACACTCTCCAATCATAATACTTTCTCGTACATTCTTCTACAATACAATAATATATATATCTACCATTCACCACTTCTCTTCTATATTCAAAGCAACTTGCACAACAAATTTGGAAAACAAAATCGCTTAATATATTTGATATTCAAACAAATTGAATGCACAACATATACACACAACAAAATGATGCAATAATTCAGTTATTATATCTACCTTCCTGTCCACCACATCACCCCGTGCTTCATTGGGTCCCTCTCCATCCTTCGGGTTTCCCTTCGCACGCTTTACCTTGCGGTCGTGGACTATGGCATGAGTGTGATGGTCTCCCTGATTATTTTCCTGAATCAAAGGAACGATATACTACCCAAATCAACATATTTGTAACAAACATGATATTTTGTAACTGAAATTATAAAGCATTCTGATTGACACATAGGAAGGAAAGGGAAATTGGAAGTTCACAATCAATTACCGAAGACGTCGCTGCCTTAGGGTTCACCGTTTTCCTCAAACGAGGGTACTTCCTCCGTATTGTCATTGCTGTCTCCTGATTAAAAAATTCCCACTTTCCAGTCAACATCGTAACCACTTATGCGAGATTAAAATTATACATTTGATTGCATCTTGTAATTACCAAATCTTACCTGCACGTTTCGTGAATGCGACTGCCCCAAAGAAGATGCACCACTACACACCCTTTTAGGTGTGCTGTCCACGTCAATGACATTATTCGGTGTAGGTAGCAATTTCCCCTTTACTCCTTGCATCCTTGGTTTCCTGTAAACTGTAAAATTGTTGCAAGTGTTATGGACAGTTAAAGTTCTGAAATTTATTGCACCATTTGTAGAATCAAGCATATCTATTTTCAATGAAAAGAAGAATTTGAAACACACAACCCACACTGTTGTAAAATGCTATACAAGTAACCCACTATGTTTTACAACATGCAATTATTTTGTCCATTTATTTTTTTCAATCACATGAAGATAGTGAATTGCAATTTATACCATAACTAAGAGTTGTAATTTTTGGACGTTCCTTTTTTACATTCAAACTGTTATTTGAATTTTTCAGGTTGGAAAACATAGGGTGTTATAAACCATGCAACCCACAAGGTATTCTAAAACCCTTTACAAGAAACAACCCTATTGGTTACTCCCCCCACCTCAATTTGGTTAACAGGGTTTTCCTTCGCTTCTCTATTCTTCTTGAAAGACAACACTTTCTGTTATGTGGACTATAACAAAACACTGTATTGAAGTTCACATTCATATTTTATAACAACCCATTACATGCAGAAAACATTCCATTTGAATATTGTAATACGTTTCGAATAGAAGATGCACACAAAAGTTGCAAGATGGAAAACACACAGGGTTGTCCCACATTTTTCAAATCTTCTTCAAAGACAATAGTTAGTGTTATGCAAACCATAAGAAGACAATGTATTGAAGTTCACCTTCATATTTTATAACTGCTCTTGCTTCTAGCAAAAGTTGCACGAAAAAAAAAAAAAGTTGCACGAAAAAAGAAAGAAAGTTGCACGATGGAAAACACAGAGGGTTGTCCCTCGCTTCTCAATTCTTCTTGAAAGACAACACTCTCTATTATGCAGACTATAAGAACACAGTGTATTGAAGTTCACCTCCATATTTTATAACAACCCTTACTTGTAGCAAACATTCCATTTCAATACAGTTATACATTTCAAACACAATATGCACAAAAAAAAGTTGCAGGATGGAAAACACATAGGGTTGTCCCCCCCGCTAGCACGACAACATTTCATGACAACTGGGCAACTTTCAAGCATACCTTTCTCAATTCCAAAACATACACTTCTCTCCATCATACATGGATGACACCTTCCATCAACATGGAGTTGACTAGATGAGATTGTGGAAGAGGTGGTCATGTGTGCTGGAGAGAAGAGCTTGATTTGCAAATATTGCAAAGTAGCTCCAAAGATGCCTAGTTGTCATGAAATGTTGACATGTCTTTTATCTAACGCTTGTATCAGGCATGGGAGAGGCTGACGTTTTCTTAGAATGCCAAGGCCAACAATGTGTAATTGCATGTTGGAAAACACTAGGTGTTATTATACCTGCAAACCAATTACCATTTACAAACCCTTCACAAGCAACATCCCAATTTGTTAATCACCCCTCAGTTGAATTTGGATGTTTTTATATATCCTGCACCTGCAACTCCACCCCGTGCTGTGAAACCTTTAGATTCCAACGTGCAGAATGAAAGATCTCACAGCACAGTGTTTTCCAACCGCCAATTATTTTCCACATTACACCGTACCATCATAGGGTTTTTGTATGTTATGATGCCTCTGACATGCATTCTTCTAGGGAAAATAGTGACATCCAATTGCAAGGCAGAAGCTAATCTCCCTACAAAATATAGTAAAATCAAGCTATTGTCCCTAAAAAAACATGTGTTTGAAATGATAACATAATCAGACATAATTGATATGAATTTTCCACAATCCATATTGATTATTTCTAGTTGATTTGTGGATTCAATTTTGTAAGAATTCTTGCATCAATGTTTTTGATCACACTCAATGATCCAACATCAGTCATCGTGATGTTGGATCACGAAGTCTAATCTAAAACGTTCATGCAAATATCCTTACACAATCAAATCCACAAATCAACTAGCAATGATAAGCAGACATGTCTTATCCATGAAGAAGGGCAATACATTATCATGTGTAAGCCATGTCATAAGGAGATCACCTTCTGCAATTGGGAGAAGGCTATTCTCCCTACAAAAATGCATGTCACATGCATCATAACAGTCATCTTGTTTTCAAAATAATTGTTCAACATGGACAAAAGCCCAAAAAATGTCATTGAAAACCATTATTTTCAAATAGCAAAAAGCCCAGATGAGGTCCCATTTTCCACAGCTACGTTTTGCAGGTTGGTAGTGAGCAACAAGAAATATGAAAATTTACAATTTCCTAATGAAATAATTGACAACCCATTGTGGAAATATGCCTGAAATTACCAAATAAAATTTAGAGAAATCAGAAACCATGCACAATATCTAATAGTTTTGTTTTGGTATGCTCCAAGAATGTAATGAAGTCCACTTTCAAATATCACTTTGCTAGAGTGGAAATATCATTCCACTTTCTTCATCTGATTGGAACAAAACAACTCGACGAAAAAGGTGGTCGGATGGACAAATAGCACCAACAGAAAGACTTGATGGTCAAACATTCACTCTGTGGCCTATCCCGTAATGGGCAAAACATGTCAACACCAGCAAGTTTTCAAAATCATATTTTGGAATGGAGAAAAACTCAGAAAAACATGGCATTTGAAAGCATTATTTGCAAATAGCAAAAAGAGGTGCCAAGAATTTAATGAAGTCCAATTTCAAATTTTGGAACAACTCTTTGGTACAATCGAAATGTCATTTCAGTTTCTTTATCTGATTGGAACAAATAAAATGCTCGCATTATTTGCAGTGTTGGAAAACACACTATGTCTTCTTATGTGCACAGGGTTTTAGAACAGTATATGCATTGCTTGTTTCTTAACACCTAGGGTTTCCAACATGCATTCTTACTAAACAAAAACAATGCCTTCAAGAGCTTTTTTTAATATAAACAGTCTCAATGTATTTAAAATCCCTTTCAAAATTTATAAGGACTTTTAATTTGGGCATAAATTGCATTTAAATTTCACATGACTAAAAAAAGAAGTGCACAAAATAATTGCAATTGGGAAAACACAGTGTTGGGTTTCAATTATTTGAATCTCCTTCCTCAAATGTAAAGGGTTGTCTTATGGTGGGTGGCTTGATTCTTAACACCCACAGTTTTGCAACTTGGAATATTACAAGATAGTATGAATGTCTTCAAAATCACACATTCCATTGTTGTGTTTAAATTTCAGTCGATTGAAAAAAAAAACTGCACAAAATAATTGTAAATGGGAAACATAGTGTTGGGTTTCAATAATATGAATCTCCCTATTTAAATGTAAAGGGTTGTCTCACGGTGGGTTGCTTGCTTCTTAACACCCACGATTATGCAACATGGAATGTTACAAAATAGTATAAAATTATTCCAAATCACACCTTCCATTGTTGTGTTTAAGTTTCAAGTATATAACAAATTGCATGCTTCATAACACACTGCATTTTTCAACCTCCACATCACAACATAACAAAACCCTTTCTGGTTTTTAAACCAGTATATCTAGGTGTGCATTACAAAAAGAAAGAATGCCAATTTCTTGCCATTACTAGCAATAATGAATAAACTCGTTGAAAGTGATGAATGTTGTGTAGTGGATGTTGGGAAACACAATGTGTTTTGAATCCTGCCTTTACTTATACCCAACCTTTGTCTTGTAATGCAAATATACAAACATATAGATAGTGTTGTATTCTATCAAATAGCACATCTCTGATTTAAGGGGGACTCTATTCACCCAAAACACATAGTGTGATTCATAGTACGCACTTCATTCAGTTTTGCAACAATTCATGTTGGAAAACCGTAGGTGTTAAGAAACATGCAACCCAAATAGTGTTGTAAAACCCTCTGCAACACTATTGGATAGTACCTGTCACCTCAATTTGGTCGGTATTCTCCTCCAAGTTGTCCATGTGCACTCAGACCTTCAGCTTTCCCTTTCAACGTGTAGACTGGAAACAAATAATATTTTCTCCTTTCTTCCTCAAAACAGAAAAGGCTCCGTTTTCGCCCACATCACTTTCCCTTCCACTTTTCCCGCGCCATAGAAAAGAGACTTTCCGAGAAAGCAAACTTGCCCGCCCTTTCCCCCCCGCAACAGACAGGAAAACCCAGCTGACGACACCATTAACTCCTACCTAACCATTGCCCGGACGTTTCCTCCCGTTTGTTGGTTTCGTCACTTTTTCTTTCCATGTATGTTGTTATTCTAATAATTCTTTTACAATTTGTCTATTTGTCTATAATATTTAGTGCCAAGTAATGTAGGCCAAATTTTCAATTAATTCTGTGGCGTTATACCCATTTTGCATAGGTTATTGCTACCCATTGGCTTTGCAAGTTCTATTTAATACAGTGCAAAGAACTATTTCAAGTAATGACTTGTTATATCTGCACATCTTTTGCAATGTGGTGGTTAGATCAAAACATACTGATAAAGAGAAAAAATAGGATATACAAATAGCATTGTACAAAATTTCCATCAGATGTTCAAAACGAACCATTTATAACTTACTAAATATTCTAGACAAATAGCGAAATTGTAAAAAAGAACTATTACAAAAACACTTAAGAACCACAAAAAAATGACAGATGATGGAAAACTAAGATCAAATAGAACTTTTAAATATGGAGAAATATTCAACTCAAGAGACAAAAAGGAGATTTAAATTAGGACAACATCATATGATGGACTCTCAAGAGCACGTATATTCACCATTTCGTAAAATAGGAAATACTCAGAAAAGCCTCTGCTGCTGCTCACATTTCAAAGTGAAGAACACACTTCAAGTGAAGAACCCAGTTCAAGTGAAGAAATTGCTGTTACACCTTGTCTAGATACTGATACAATTTCAAGTAACCACAAATATGGTCCAAACTCAAAATATCTACATGCATTTCCCTTGAACTGGGTTCTTCACTTTGAATTTTGTTTGTAAGTAATTTCACATACTTACATGTCCACATATAAACTCTTTTGCTGAAAGATTTCAAATTAGCACAAAACACTTAAAAATCACATGAAAATAACAACTGATTGAAAACCCCAACATTTCACAATTTCAAACAAATTATAACTTGTAAATGCATAATAAATTTTGGAAATTTAATTGTCCACTACACTTGCGATTCAAGCTATGACAGCCATAATCACCTGTATTTAATGCAGAGGGTTCACATCTCCTCAAGCGTTCTTCTTAATCCACCTACCCGTGTTTTGTTCATGTTTTTTTTCCTCCCCTTTATTGACCACCTGGAAGAAAGACAAGTGTTAGCGATATATTAAATTGGCAAATTAAAGACATTTGGTTCTACAAATAATTTTTTTTACTCCAAATTTCACCAATATACAATTTATATGTTTTGCTGAGTGCAAAATGCTAGCTTGCACAGACAATAAACAAACATATTAAACTGTACATTGGCAATTTAATTTCCAATTTAACCTATCACTAACACTAGTATATATATCAACAATCATATCTGCCATTTTGCCATTCTACTGGAACTGTGAAACAATGAACGCTTATTCTATGCAAGCAATTCATTTGTTCCAATCAAGAGAAAGCTAACTTGTAAAAAAAAAGCAAATCAGGAGAAAGCTAACTCGTAAACAAAAAACACCTATGTATGTAACACGAGATCAAAGTGGCATTTAATTTTCCTCATCTGATTCGCCGAAATAAATACTCACATTATTTGCAGTGTTGGAAAACCCACTGTCTCCATATAAGGTGTTCAGAAACAAGCAACCCTTATAGTGTTTGTACAACCCTCTACAACTAAGAGGAGACAATGTGTTTTCCAATTGTGCAAATAATGGGAGCAATTCATTTGTCTCCATATAAGATGTTAAAACAAGCAACCCTTATAGTGTTTGTAAAACTCTCTACAACTAAGAGGAGATAGTGTGTTTTCCAACTGTGCAAATAATGGGAGCAATTCATTTGTTCCAATAAGGAGAAAGCTAACTCATCAACAAAAGCACCTATTTATGTAACATGAGATCAAAATGGCATTTCATTTTCCTCATCTGATTTTACCAAAAAAATGCTCACATTATCTACATAGTTGGAAAACATAGTGTCTCGATATAAGGTGTTAAGAAACAAGCAACCCATATAGTGTTGTACAACCCTCTACAAGAGAGAGGAGACAGTGTGTTTTCCAACTGTGCAAATAATGCGAGCAATTCATTTGTTCCAATCAAGAGAAAGCTAACTCGTACACAAAAAGCACCTATGTATGTAACAAGAGATCAAAGTGGCATTTCATTTTCCTCATCTGATTTGATGAAATAAATGCTCACATTATTTGCAGTGTTGGAAAATCCACTATCTCCATCTAAGGCATTCAGAAACAAGCAACCCTTATAGTGTTTTTAAAACCCTCTACAACTAAGAGGAGACAATGTGTTTTCCAACTATACAAATAATGGGAGCAATTCATTTGTTCCAATTAGGATAAAGCTAACTCATCAACAAAAAGCACCTATTTATGTAACATGAGATCAAAATATCATTTCATTTTCCTCATCTAATTCGACCAAACAAATGCTCACATTATCTACACAGTTGGAAAACATAGTGTCTTGATATAAGGTGTTAAGAAACAAGCAACCCATATAGTGTTGTAAAACCCTCTGCAAGAGAGAGGAGACAGTGTGTTTTCCAACTGTGCAAATAATACGAGCAATTCATTTGTTCCAATCAGGAGAAAGCTAACTCATAAACAAAAGTACCAAAACATGAGATAAAATGGCATTTCATTTGATCAAATAAATGCTCACATTATTTGTAGTGTTGGAAACACACCGGCTCCATTTAAGGTAAGCAGAAAAACAACCCATATAGTGTGTTATAAAACCTCTCCTCGCAATCGAGAGGGTATAAATGTCTTTTCAAATTATGTAATCATCTCCATTCACTCAAATAAATGGTCACATTATTTGTAAAGTTGGAAAACACACTATCTCCATCCCACCACAAGTCCTCCCCACCCAGCAAACTGCAAAATCAAAATTTGAAAATGCCTATGCATCACAGCGAAAGCAATGCATTTGAGGGATTTCTAGTGGTTCAGCTACCCGCAACTCCACTTTCCTCAATGAGCATCCTCCCACCCACCAAACTCAAGAAATGAAAAATGTGGACATGGTAATGTTACTGCATTTTATTCATCTTTTAAACTTTAGGACAAAAAGCACTCCATGTATGTAACATGACATCAAAAATGGTATTTCTACTTTCCCTATAATATGATTTGACCAAATAAATGGTCACATTATTTGCATACTTGGAAAACACACTCTCTCCATATATAGTGTTGTAAAACCCTCTGCAACAAACATGAGACACTGTGTTTTCCAACTGTGCAAATAATGGGAGCAATTCATTTGTTCCAATCAGGAGAAAGCTAACTCATAAAAAAAAGCACCTATTTATGTAACATGACATCAAAATGGCATTTTCATTTTCCTCATCTGATTCGACCAAATAAGTGCTCACATTAATTGTAGTATTGGAAAACACGTTGTCTCCATATATGGTGTTAAGAAACAAGCAACCCATATAGTGTTCTACAACCCTCTCCAATTGAGAGGACACAATATGTTTTCCAACTCTACAAATAACGCAAGCAATTTATTTGCTCCAGCTAGATAAAGAAAGAAAAATCACATTTGGACTATCGCAAAGAGTTGTTCAAAAATCTGAAACTAAACTTCATTACATTCTTGCAGCATAGGAGATGGCTAACTACTAGACAAAAAGCACCTATGTAAATACAAAAACGTATGAAAAACATACATAACAACATACATGGAAACATACATAACATGACGAGACATCGTAGTACGGGGCCCACTAGATGGGTGATCATGGAGAAAAGTGGCAGTGGGAGAAAACGTCCGGCGATGGTTAGGTGGGAGTTAACGGCACCGTCAAATGGGTTTTCCCACTTGTTGCCGGCTGAAAAAGGCAGACAGGTTTGCTTTCTCGGAAAGTCTCTTTTTTGTAGCATGGGAAAAGTGGAAGGGAATGACGTGGGCCTTTTCTATTTTGAGAAAGAAAGGTCTTTCGTGGTATTGGGCCTTTTCTATTTCAAGAAAGAAAGGTGCAAATACTGTTTTCTAGCAACAAACAGTCATTCGTTTCTTCAGTGTTCATGGCATAATGGAAAATTGGCACATACACAAAGTGGATATACATACCTTACAGAGCTGCGAACACTTGCAACTCTTCCCATTGCTATCCACCAAAACGTCACTATCCAAAAATGGAGAAAATGGGACCTTGTCTGGGATTTTTGATATTTGCAAATAATGGTTTCGAATGCCACATTTTTGGATTTTTTTCCATCCACACCGAACAATTATTTTGAAAACCTACCAGTGCTGACACGCTTTCCCGGCCACGATTGCAGGTAGTGGGCCTTTTCTATTTCTAGAAAGAAAGGTGAAAATACTATTTGTTTCTAGTCTACACGTTGAAAGGGAAAGTTGAAGGTTTGAGTGCAAGTGGACAAGTTGGAGGAGAAAACCGACCAAATTGAGGTGACAAGTACTATCCAATAGTGTTACAGAAGGTTTTACAATACTATTTGGGTTGCTTGTTTCTTAACAACTAGGCTTTTCCAACATAAATTGTTGCAAAACAGAATGAAGTGCATAGTATGAATCACACTATGTGTCGAGGGTTAATAGAGTCCCCCTTAAATGACAAATGTGCTATTTGGCACTGAAACCCAACACTGTGTTTCCCATTTACAATTATTTTGTGCACTTTTTTTTTCAATCGACTAAAATTAAAACACAATAATGGAATGTGTGATTTCGAAGACATTCATACTGTCTTGTAATATTACATGTTGCAAAACTGTGGGTGTTAAGAATCAAGCAACCCACCATGAGAAAACCCTTTACATTTAAACAAGGACATTGAAATAACTAAAACCAAACATTGTGTTTTCCAAATTGCAATTATTTTGTGCACTTTGTTTTTTAGCCATATGAAATTTAAATGCAATTTATGCCCAAATTAAAAGTCCTTATAAATTTTGAAAGGGATTTTCAATACATTCAGACTGTCTATATTACAAAAGCTCTTTGAGACATTGTTTATGTTTAGTGAGTATGCATGTTGGAAAACCCTACTTGTTAAGAAACAAGCAATGCATATACTATTCTAAAACCCTGTGCAAGTGAGAAGACACAGTTTGTTTTCCAACACTGCAAATAATGCGAGCATTTCTTTTTGTTCCAATCAGATAAAGAAACCGAAATGACATTTCGACTATATCAAAGAGTTGCTCCAAAATTTGAAAGTGGACTGCATTACATTCTTGGAGTAACGAAATAAAACTCTTCATAATGAACTAACTGAAATGGGACAGTGTGTTTTCCAACACTGCAAACCATCTATAACAACATTGTGCCTTGCAAGTATCATAATACCTACCATTTTCCAATTTCATTACATTCTTGGCACCTTGTTTTCTATTTGCAAAAAATGGTTTCGAATACCACATTTTTTTGGGCTTTTGTCCATTCCAAAATATGATTTTGAAAACCCACGGGTCCTGACATGTTTCCCCGGCAACAGGACAGGCCACTGTAGGTCAAAGTTAACGCTCGACAATCAAAACTTTCCATCAGTGCAATTTTTCCATCCGACCTTTTTCGTCAGGGCATTTTATTCCAATCACATGAACAAACTGAAAAGACACTTGGACTGTACCAACAAACAGGACCAAACATCCACGAAAGGTAGGAAATAGTTAATTGACATAAGTCAATGTGTTTTCCAACACAGTAAATAATGTATAACACTGTGCCTTCCAAGTATCCTAATACCTGTTGTTTTCAAATTTCATTACATTCCTACTATCAAAATCACAAAAGGTTCTCCACACAATCACAAAACATACCAAATAGAGTTTAGGGGTGAGTAACCAATTGGGTTGTTACTTCTAAAGACCCTTACAACACTCAGAGTTTTATGAAACACTATGTTTTCCAAAACAACAGTGTATAAAATGGCAGCAAAAATGGGATGTCATCTAGGCTTTTTGCTATTTGCAAATTATTATTTTGAACACCACATTTTCCACTTTTTTCTCCATTCCGAATAATAATGTGAACTATGGAAAACATAGGACAGTGTGTTAATTCCAACATAGCAAACAATCTGCCTTGCAGGTTTCATAATAACAACTATTTTCAAATTTCATCACATTCCTACTATCAAAATAACAAACGGTTCTCCACACAATCACAAAACATACCAAATTGAGGTCAGGTGTGAGTAACCAATTGGGTTGTTACTTCTAAAGGGTTTTACAACAGTCTGAGTTTTAGGAGACAGTGTGTTTTCCAAAACGACAGCATATAAAATGGCGCCAAAAATGGGATGTCGTGTGGGCTTTTTGGTATTTGTGAATTATGATTTTGAATACCACGTTTTGCGCCTTTTTATGATCCATTCCGAATAAGAATGTGAACAATAGAAACATTTTGGGTTTTATGTGGTTTTCAAAATATAGCATTTCATTGCAAAACCCATGGATTATGCTTTCTATAAACATTATTCACTAATTTCACTCATTTTTCCATAATGGGTTGTTGCTTAATTCATTTGACAATGGAAAATTTTGAAAACCAGCATACGTAGAGGAAATGAAACAAAAAATTTAAAAACCCTCGACACAAAAAAACATTAGCAGACCTGCATTTGAACTAAATAGACCTTTTCCCAACGAAAACCCTGCAACATTCAAAATTAAAATGTGAACAATGGCGATGTTCTGGGCTTTATGTGATTTTCACAATAGTTTGTGGCTTCTATAAACCTTATTGAATTATTTTGAAACATACAATGGTTTGTGGTCTCTCTAAACCTTATTTAGTTATTTCACTCATATTTCCACGATGGGTTGTCATCTATTTCATTCCGCAAGCACAAATTTTCAAAACTAGTTGACAAGAGGAAACAAAATTAAAAAACCCTCAACATAAAATCACAAAACGAAAACCCTGCAACAAATAGCCATTCGTTTCTTCAGTATTCATGGAAGAATGGAAAATGGCATATACACGTAGCAGATATATATAATGGGCCAAGGAGCTCTAAACAATTGCAACTCTTCCTGTTGCTATCCACCAAAATGTTGCTGTCCAAAAATGGAGAAAATGGGACTTCGTCTGGGCTTTTTGATATTTGCAAATAATGGTTCAAATGCCACGTTTTTGGCTTTTTGTCCATCCATGTCGAACAATTATTTTGAAAACCCGTCATCGATGCTAACGCGTTCTCCTAGTGATGAGACAAGAAACGACACGATGGAGTTAACGTTTGACCGTCAAGTCTTTCCTTTCATTCACCCACCTATTCCATCAACCGACACTTTGTCATAAATGATATAAATATATGGCCATGTTATATACATAGGTTCTTTTGTCCAGAGTTAGCTTCCCTTTTTAATATCTTAATAAAAAATATTTTACTAACTTAAATTTTCAACTTCCTTTTTCCACTTGCAAAGCTTTTCAAAATTTTATTTAAAAAAATAATAATAGAGAATTGACTTTAGAATATTTGTTTAACTTAGTTAAAAGCTTTTACAAGTATTTTTATTAAATTTCTTATTTAATTTTTTTAAAATGTATTGTTAATTTCATTAACTAAAATCAATAATCATTAAATTTTAAAGTTCATTTTTATCATCCAAAATTGTAAATATATATCATCTAAAGTTGTGAATATAAATTTTAAAGTTCATTTTAAAATTTGTTGCCCTATATTTTTCTAATCAACATTTGTGATTATTCAATAATTTGTTGGGTTTGATTGTGTTTAGGTTTTAATTACATATACTTTTCTATCAGTGTAACCCTTGCACCCCTTCTGGTGCAAGTTCTAGTTAATTAATCATTTAATAATTAATTATCCTCTCATCCATAATTCTCTCTTTCATAACTAACACTCTCTTCTAGTCGACTAGATAATCAATTATGGTTTAGTGATCAATCAATTTACTTTACTCCCACTTAGTGTGAGTTAACTAATAAATCAAGTCTCCTAACAAAGTAATCAATTTTTAACTAATTCATGCAATTAGTTAACTCTTTCATGCAACTAGTTAACTAGAATCCTATAGCCAGTTGTAGTCACTTAACTAGGTAATCAATTCCTCTCAACAATCCTCAACCATTGATCTTGATCTTGTACCTCTTGATCTAGATTGTTCATTCAAATCAACCATTTCTATAAAATCATCCCTCACATCACATTAATGGCTAACCACGAAATTTCAAGTTTTGCATCATTGTATCATCCACACACTTTTGAGCTTGAAGTGAAGAAGAGCACCCTAAAATCTAAGAGCAAAGCAAAGTGAAGGACAACTAAAGTAATCCATGACAACGCGGTTAAGGTAAATGTATTGATTATTTGAATATGATTTCATTTGTGTTGCTTGTTTTCTATTGATTTATTTGGATTGTATTTAGGTATTGGATTGAAATTTTATGGTTAACTGATCTAATTCTTTATCTCCATTAAGACTAATGTCCATTTTCTAAGTTACATTCTAGTGAACCCAACATGAAATAATGTAAATAATATTTTTTGTACAAAATTTAGAATTTTTGAAGATACAAGAAGTGCAACACATTTTTCAAATCCTACACCATAGTTGCTATCCCATTCAATGCATCTGATCAATTGTGTAACGTATACAAATTTTACCGAGTCGTACTTATCACATTTTTTCTCTATGTTTTTGTAGGTTTGAACCAGTACACCATAATCATAGAATGGTGCACCACAATCACTTTTCTCTGCATTGCATTCAACCTCATATACACCACATTTGATTCTTCTTGCACCATAATCAACTTTTCATGCACCGCACTCGTCAGATCATGCACCATAGTCGATAACCCGTGCACTACATCTGATTAGTAAACAAAAAAAATAGGTAAATCTTTGATGTCTATTTTTTGTTGTTTGATTTTGGTAGGGTAATGCTTTTCTATTACTAATCTTCTATTCCAACTTGTGGCAATCACTTGAAAGATCTATAACATTTCATTTTAGTGCTTAAAAATAAACCTATCTCCAATATTTAATTTGGTGCACAAAAAAGAATCTTGTCTCAAACATTTCATTTGGTGCTTAAAATATACCCACAACTTTCATCTCTGTTTGGGTTTAAAAAAGAACAATTTTGACTAAACATGCAACACTTCATTTTGGTGCTATAAAATTTACATACAACTTGCACATTTACATTGGTGTACTTAAAATGAACAATTGCATCCTATGTTTTGTGCTCTTGCACACATGTGATTCAATCCATCGAAATTGTGTTGTTTAAAGTATCCTCTCCCCTTGTGCTACATGTGATTCTTGGGTGATGAGAAATAACAACATTTAAAAACTTTCCCTTTTTATTTTAACTAGGTGGCCTGTCTGGGAGTTCATCCCAGAGTTTGACCATGCGCATATTTTTTCAGCAAGCATTATAAAGACGAAAAAATTGAAAGGTGAGCTCAATCCACTTGTGCCATACAAAGCGTGCCTTAGTAGTCCTAGGTGATTTTAGACATGAGTTAGAGACTTCGGTCTTGCATTGGTTGTATGTCGTGGTGTTTATGTAGCTCCTCCATTACAAACCTTTGTTGTAGAATCCTAAATTCCTATTTGGTCGTGTCTTATAAAGTGGTGCAACATGATAGGATCAACATGTGAAGCTACTCACTATGTACTTTCTTAAGTTGAGATAGAATCTTTTTGGGTTGTTAGCAATAGCCTCTAAGGAAGAGAAAGAAGGTGTGCCCATGGCATTTGTCGATGACTTTGTCTCATTGGAAATCTATTATTTTCCTTCATATAGAGAAGGTATTGTTGGTATGTGGCGACTAATCATGCTCTACTAAACACTCTTCATGTGTCTTTTCTCCTAATTTTTTCACGTTGTCACTAAAAAAAATCACCGAAAAAAAAAACTGATTTTGTAGAACCCTAATTTGGAAGCCTCCAAGCTTGTTATAAGGGGTTGGGATGGGAGTTACAGTATGATGAAAAAGGTGATTATTCATGAGATTGTAATAAGTTGCAATGGATAATAAAATCATTGGATGGTTGCGGTTTTGTGGATGTAGCCTGGATTGGGTGAACCATGTTAAATTCTCTGTGTTATAATTTTTCTGTGTTTTATTTCTATGTTTTATTGATCAAATATGCATCTAATTATTAGATATCTACCTTGTAACCCTAACAAGTGGTATTAGAGCCAAGTTGTTTTCAGTTATCCTCTATAGGAAGGTCTCATGGCTGAGTGGGAGTCTCACGGTTGAGTGAGAGAAATGCCAAACGAGGGTAAGTTGAAGGTTGAGAAGTTCAATGGGAAAAACTATTAGTTATGGAAGATGTAGATGGAGGACTACCTCTATCAGAAGGATTTATGGCAGCCAATGGAAGGAATAGCCAAGAAACTAACAACAATGACTGATGAGGATTGGAATCTTCTGGACAGAAAGGCATTGGGAGCCATTTGTTTATGCCTGGTACAATCAGTGGCGTTCAATATTACAACAACAAAGACAACTCAAGAGTTGATGGAAACCCTAGCGAAGTTATATGAAAGGCCTTTCACTTCGAATAAGGTATTTCTTATGAAGTGTATATTTAATATGAAAATGGCAGAAAGTGGGTCAGTTGTTGATCATTTAAATGAGTTTAATACAATTACCAATCAATTAACTTCTGTAAATGTAAAATTTGATGAAGAAG